>JAYKAV010003020.1:437119-461598 GCA_035582835.1 Phoebastria nigripes
AGAAAAAGTACAGCTTGCTCTGCTAATGATGTAATGCATAAAACCCTATAAACACCTCCTCATTTGCAGTTTCCCCCACTGCTCCCAAAGGTAGGAAGGTTAAAAAACTTTTTTTTTTTCCCCCTTGTAAAACTACTGTCTCACCTTCAGCAGCTTCACTGCACATATCAAATTACTGTCCACAGGATTAGAGAAGAGCGCATTTAGTAATTCCCGAAGGCCTTCTTGAAGAATTTCTGCTCGCGTTACCTGTCCCTTTGTTCCTTTAATCTGCAAAATATATATATAAAAACATTTAAAAGACTTAAGTTTTAGAAATTAATTTAGTCACATTTTGTCTCTTTAATGCTGTATGATTTGGTTTGTGATAAATGTAGTTGAGCTCTTTTGTTGGAAGAACATGCCAAATACTGTAACTATTTTAGAACACAAGCTTCGAGTAATATCCTTACTATTCTGACATATACATAACAATGCACATCTAGCATTTTGTTTCTTTGCTAATAAATTGCTAAGAAAAGCTACCAAATGCCTGGCAAATGGTCCACAAAATCCCAAATTCCCAGAACCTCATGCTCTTTCCCATACTATGCTATGTATTCTTTACAGCTGTAGTGGCTTAGTTCTAGAAGGCACTCTTTATGTATTTAAAAAATTACAGAAAATGGTTTAAAAATAAATGGTATACTCCACAGAACTGGACAACTCCCCCTCCCCCAAACTGTTTGCAAACCTTCCTTTTTACTTCTAACAGGTGAAAAGCAGATTTCAAGGCCCACTTACGAACAGAAATGGAAGAGTCAGAGAATTATTTTCTTTCCTTATGCCAGCAGAACATTTTTATAGTGTCTGCTTAAATGAAGCCATTGAAATAATACAGTCAAAAATACATGTTTAAGTACACTACAGCAGTTAGTGAACTTACTGAACTCACAGGTATATAAGCCAAGGAAGTTTTACGTGTACATACACTTTTTTGTACATATCACAGATACAAAAAAACAATCCAAATACAAAATTTCATGCGTCATGCATAAGCCGAGGCTCAACCTTCAGAAGAAATACCTTTAAAGTCTGCATTTTTAATTGTTCATTTTGAGGATTTCTGCATCTTCCTCAAGGGTTTGATAATAGCTCCTATTAGTGGCTGAATACTGAATTACATGGGTTATTGATCCTGATCTGCTTCTGCTAAGTTGTAACGTTTCCTATGTTGGTTAAGTGTAGTCATCTGGGGGTTTTGCCAGTCAGAGGAAAATACCAAAAGCTTCATTCCAAAGGTCGTTTATGGTTGGTTCTTTTTATGAATTCTTACACTTTTTTTTTTTTAATCTTTATACACTTCTCCTCTAATGATCTTGTCCTTTTTGTTTATCTGCTTCTTGGACACGGATTGTAATGAAACTGTTCTACAGTTCTTTTACTTTGTTCCCCTCTCCTTTTGGAAAAACACCTCAATTATATTCCATTTCAGTGTTTACCTAAACACAACAAAAAAATTAATGAAGAACCACCTGACATGCAATTTTCTTCTTACCTCTAGGTTAAGGTAAAGTTCAGCTAAGAACAGCACAAAGGCATGAAAATGTTTTCGAGTAGTCTCATCTCCTTTGGTAGCTTCATCTCTGTTTTCATACTCTGTTCGACACCTGTAAACATTAAAACAAAATCATATCATCTGTAGACATCCCAACATATATAACATGCTACTTATTTAACAGAATGCTAAGAACTGATGAACTGCATTGAAACTGTTAAGTGCTGAATGCTGGGAAGTATGATTTGTGAAAAAGTGAAAGACACCGTGGGTTTGTGTCCTTTTAGATGAATACATATGATTACATGATTATGTTTTCAAGCACTGAGATATCTAGGACACCAAAATGAAGTAGAGCAAATTACAACACGTAAAAATTAAAAGACAGCTACACAGTTTATGTATTAGAATATGGGCCCAGGAAGTTTAACACAGGCAGCCAAATGTCCACAGAGATAAAGCAGATATACTCTGAGAGACATCTTCCCCCTTTCAGGGTGCTGCCCACATTGTCTTAAATGCTTTTACACTTACTCGATAAATTCTTTATCTCACCATTTTTAAGTGACAGTGATGCATAATTCATGACACCAAGCTGAGTGGTGCGGTTGATACTCTAGAGAGAAGAGATGCCATCCAGAGGGACCTTGACAGGCTAGAGAGGTGGGCCTGTGCAAACCTCATGAAGTTCAACAAGGCCAAGTGCAAGGTCCTGCACCTGGGTCAGGGCAATCCCAAATATGGATACAGGCTGGGCAATGTGTGGATTGAGAGCAGCCCTGTGGAGAAGGACTTGGGGGTACTGGTGGATGAAAAACTGAATAGGAGCTGGCAACGTGCGCTTGCAGCCCAGAAGGCCAACCGTATCCTGGGCTGCATCAAAAGAAGCGTGGCCAGCAGATCAAGGGAGGTGATTCTGCCCCTCTACTCTGCTCTGGTGAGACCCCACCTGGAGTACTGCATCCAGCTCTGGAGTCCTCAGCACAGGAAAGACATGGACCTGTTGGAGCGGGTCCAGAGGAGGGCCATGAAAATGATCAGGGGGATGGAACACCTCTCCTATGAAGAAAGGCTGAGAGAGTTGGGGTTGTTCAGCCTAGAGAAGAGAAGGCTCCGGGGAGACCTTATAGCAGCCTATCAGTACTTAAAGGGGGCCTACAGGAAAGATGGGGAGGGACTCTATCAGGGAGTGTAGTGATAGGGTGAGGGGTAACGGTTTTAAACTGAAAAAGAGTAGATTTAGATTAGGTATTAGGAAGAAATTCTTTACTGTGAGGGTGGTGAGGCACTGGAACAGGTTGCCCAGAGAAGCTGTGGATGCCCCACCCTTGGAAGTGTTCAAGGCCAGGTTGGACAGTGCTTTGAGCAACCTGGTCTAGTGGAAGGTGTCCCTGCCCACGGCAGGGGGGTTGGAACTAGATGATCTTTAAGGTCCCTTCCAACCCAAACCATTCTATGAGTCTATGATTCTGTAATTTAGATACAAATACAAATACAGAGGATTTAGATAACATGGCAGTGAGGTAATTTTTTTAGTATTCAACAACTGTGCCAAAAATATACAAGTTTACATAGCAGTTCAAAAACAGAATTAAAAAATATTTGAGATAAAAGGAAAGCCAGACAGCTTCTAATGTGTTCTCAATGGTTATGTAATGGATTAAAAAGACTGGTGAAACTGAAAAATCTAAGGAGCTGAAATACAAAATTTAAAGTAGAAGCTTGGGTGAGAAACAGAAGAGAAGCTCTCTGTGGTCATATTGTTAGGTGGTTTATCCCCCTTAGCTCCCACCCCCCAACTCCATCCGTATTAGCAATAAAAACATAAGCAACTTTACATTCATGGTTTCAGGGTGCTAAAATGAATGTTATCTATTGGGTTGGCTTTAAAAACCAGGAACCAGATAATCCAACATTAACAGGGATTTCCTTCATGTTCAAGTAATAAACATAGTTAAAAAATCAGAAGATCAAAGTGATAATTTTGAAGGCAAATAGGCTCATCTGCTTTGGGACAAGGGAAAAAAATTAAGTATTTTCAGCATCTCCATAAGGTACCACTCCTGATAAAAGATCATCAGAATGCATTGCTGTTGATGTTTATCATGCTTTTGCTCCTAAACATAGGTAGACTAAGTGAAACTTTTAAAATAAGAAGCAAGCCTGAAGCTTAGAAAGCCAGAAGTCCTTAGAGAAAAAAAGGCTAATTTCTAAAGAATTCTGAAGTATTAAAGTGTACTGCTCCTTCAAATGTCATGCAGTAAGATTTGAAAGGAAATATATCCATTTAAATAATGTTGCATTTTTGTCAACTATGAAGTCTAATCATTATTAAACTGTAAGCCCCCAGAACGCTGTAGTAACTGAAAATTGAAGATATTTATCCTTCTGGATTTTATGCATCTACTTCATAGATATAAAGTCAGTTAGCCAATCAATGAATAAACCTTAGATAGCAACTCCAGCCAGAGAAGTAGTTAAAGAAAAAAACACAATGAAATTAAGTCCTGGCAAGAGTAAAAGGACAGGGACAGTACATATATGTGCATTTACTTTTAAAGTTGACCAGCTTTCAAATTTACCCTGTAATTTGAGATCAGTCTAAGATACTCAGTTCAAAAGAGCCTACAGAACTCCAAATGGAGTCCTATTTCTATATTTGAAAATATTAAAAAATTTAAAAATATATGTATTCGATGTCCAGTATGTAGCTGTGCTTTAATAATCCTCAATCTAAACTTCTATTTTAAATATATACCTCTTCACACACGATGTTAAGAGTTACATACAAAATAGGAAGACATGTAACCTGCAAAAGTAACAGGYTTAAAATGACAGGCTGATACTGACCTTTGAAGTAACAACTGTCGGAAGTTCCCACTTTGTGGACTAATGGTTAGATGGTGAGATAGATAGTTACACAACCGTGCTCCCATGTAGGAGAAATKTGGGACAGATGTGGCCTTCCAAAATAGAAGTAGAAAAATAAATTATTCATAAAACTCATGATCAGGCTATCAGGAAATATCTTTAAAAGCTTTTTTGAAAACTGTGTTTAACAACATTGATTAAACAACTGAAGAACAGAATATTAATAATTACTATTTGTCATGTTAATTTTTGTATCTCATCAACACTTTGCTATATGCATTTCAGCACTTAAAAGTTCATTATACTGTCATTTTGTGGCTTTAAGAAAACAACCACCATTATGCCATGTGTCCTCAACTCCTCCACTGTGACCTACCACCAAAGAGCAGAAGTCACTTACAAACTGTTTATACAAAAAATCAACAGTGGACATTAAGACACTTTTTCAAGGACACGCACTCTCTCAAGGAGCAATGAGTACACTAAAACAAAATAAAAAAAAGTCACCTTCATTCAGTCTAGGAGCTATTTATCCCAGAATCTATTTTTGGCAATAGTGAATGCCCAGGGAAAGGGGACAAGAACATGGCATGTAAAAACAAATACTTTCTCCTGTACATGCTCCAGCAATCTGCAGAATAGCAAACTCCTGATTCAGAGGTTAAAACTGTATTACAGTTAATAGCTCTTGATGGGTCCTTTTTTCTAAAACAAGTCCTGTTACTGTTGAACATTTACACTTTTGTCATCTAAAAACAGGTGGTAGCAATGAAATTCCACAACGTAAGTGATACACTTTAAATCTGATACGTCAAAATTTCAGGAGGTGGAAAAAAGTAATTGGGAATTCAATAGTGTCTCCTTTCAAGCTCTCATAGACCTTAACGCAGAACATCCCCTTATTTTGGCAATTTATTACTGTTCACTCGTTTTGAACTCTAACAACACTTGAATTTGAGATTATTTCTCAGACACAGTGAAAAGAGGTTCTGGTGTAAATAACTCCATCAGCTCTGCCAAAAATAAAACAGGGATACGAAGAATTCATTAAACTTCTCCTACGGCTTTATCATCTTTGAACATTCCTTTTACATCTTGATCATCTATCAGCACTATAGATGTGCTTGCACGCTTCTGCTTCTAACATGCATCTTGCCATTAGCATGTCAATGCATTATAGCCAGTTACCTTCTACAGGCAGAGAAAAATATGCACTCAAGGTAACTGTACTATATGCATAAAGTCACTGGAAAAAACTGAAGTGTCTTTGGAAGATACAACAAGTTTAAGTAATTAAGATAGTCAAATAGAATTTAGTTTCCACTAAGAGGCACGTAAAATAGCTAATGAACTTTTTGGTGCTTTGGTTCAATCAGCTGAACCAAAGGTGTCCCCTTTTTTATAAGGCAAAATACATCACTTAAATTACACTTCTCCTTCCTAAAAAAACAAAACACCAAAAAAAYCCCCAAAACCAAAAAACCCCACCTCCCCACCCCCAAATTCTTCAAACCTCATCTGTATTTTTTTAAACATTATCTTCCTAATTAGTTGGTCTGTATTTGTGGTTGCATCAAATACTGAAACAATTAAATTTTAGTTATGACCTGGCATAGCACAGAGAGACCAAAAAAAACACCTTACATCTTCTTAATAACCAATAATTACAGTATCATCTTCCATGAATTATTGTTGCTGGTAATCCCAGTTTATCTGTGACTCAAAGAAGCCACAATCTAAGCATGAAGGCTCATCTACCAATACATATCTTGAGAAATTTTAGTTGCTTAACAGGAACAATCCACTGTATTAACGATACAACAGTCAAGATTCTTAAGCTAAGAAGTCAGAGTGTTCAACCTTTGGAAGAAAAGAGAACTCCCACTTTACTCTGTCCAGAGACATAAATGGATTAGCAACAACAGGGGGAAGTATATCATTAATCCTTATAGACAGGCTAAGATACCTGACACATAGATGAAGGGAAGACTGTACAGGACTTGGGGTTTCCTTCATTTTAATCCCTTTCCTTTACAAACCTACCATCTGTAAATCTGCTCAGCTGGGTTAAATTAACATCACTGAAGCAGATACTTATAAATACACTTCAGCAATTTTAATTGTTTTGTGATAAGTCAGGAAACACAAATACTTGAGCCTCTGCTCAAGACAGAAGAATAATAAGCATAGTTGACTTACACTCGAACACTATCGTATCCTGACACACAACAAAACTAAAATCAGATGCTTTTGGATACTAGCACAGCTTTTTTGTGCTAAGATTTATTTTTCACATAATTTCAGACTGATAACACTCAATGCTTCTCAGTTGAGGAAGGCACAGCCAACCCTAACACAGGACTTGTTTTTACATAGGGGGAGAGAAGAAGAGGCAACATTAAAGACTTACATTAAATGAGAGTCAATGTATTTAACATATATGAAGTTAAAAATGAGATAAATTCCCTTTTTTCTTCCAATAAAGTTATAGGGAGTATGTTCATCTTTTTTTAACTATCCTCCATGTGTTCAAATAAAGGATGGGAAAATTATGCTGCCAAACACAGCACAGGTAATCTTAACGTCTAACTAAACTGTTCTGAATTAAATGTGCATCAATTCTGTATGATAATAAGAAACTTGAGACTCTACAGTTTTGTACAATGACTAACCAGTCATGCAGCTTCTACACACCCCACATTAAAATATTCTGCAAGTATCTGCACTTAAAAGGTGAATAAGAGTTTGCATTCTTCAAGGTAGAATTTGAAAGCAACCAACCCAGGAAAGTGAGAGACACCCAATGTAATAAATAGCAAGCACAAGTGTGACTTCATTCTCTGCAGCAAGCCCAAAAGACAGTAACAGCAGCTCATCTGCTAAGCAACACATATTAAGCTGTTCTGTCCAATGGCTCCCCCAATTAGTACGGAGTTCAGCTCAAGGTCTCTGTCCTCATTTCCATGGCCATCAATGGGACTGGAYCTAGCTACCATTAGACGAACTTTCCTTTCCTCCAATTATGCTGTTCTGAAATAGGTATATTCCAAATGAAGAAGAAAGCCTGTCAGTAAAGGAGCATTTCCCACGGGGTGATGTGTACAGTAGGTACAAATTTAATTTTTTAAAATACAAAGGAATTAAAAGTATCTAAGTATTATAAAGACATTTTTTGCAGGATAGAATAAAAATGTACAACTCTGATATTGCTTAAGAGTTTCTTCAATCTCTACTATATCTATCTATCTATACACACACACAGACACACAGAGAGCAATTCAAATATAACTCCCTTTAATTAAGTGCTGTAATTTCAACTCTAGTATGTGACCCAGGAGATCCAAATACACAACAAAGGAAACAGAGTAAATTGGGGAAATTTATCAACCATCCAGGTATCCCACACTTGAGCTACTTTCAATTTATTGAGCAAAATCTTGCTCTATATGTTTCAGTCTAAAAAGAAAAATTCAAACCATTAAAATACTATGTAGATACAATTACATAACAAATAATACTGGTATGCATATCTTGGACACTTGGTAACAGAGGCATAATATCCATGTTATAAGACAGAATACACAGGCTACCTGCTGATAGATGAGTTCAACAAGTTCTTGTAAAGCTTCGTCTGCAGTGACCCAGCCATTCAGTGTTTCAGCAAACTGCTCTATTTCAGTTTCAAAACAACCTGGTTGCTCGGTGAGGTGATTCAGGAAGTCTTGTACATATTCTGCCAAAGTCAGATAGCCATCATATCTATCTTCAAAGGAAGAATCCTATAGCAGTGAAAGAATATACCAACTATTTAAAAGGAACCTAAAATAATGTTGTTATACTGTCTCCAGAAGTAACCATATAGCCCTTAGTCTTGAGTCTCTGCATACTTGATAGTGATCTTTATTACACAGTTCACTTCAACATTTTTAGAGAGCATAGACCTCAATGCATCAGAAAGCTCCAGTATTCCTATCATCTTAAGAACTAGGTAACATGTTTTTATAGAGACTAGGATCTCCCAACAAAACACATCAAAAGACAGATTAAAAAGAAATCAAACAGTTTGCCAAGTTGGGTGCAAGATTAACTAACAAACTAGTAAGTAAGTATATCTGTTAAGAATAAAACTACCAAACCGAGGCTCAACACCCATTCCTGACGCGAACACAAACTGTGCTGCAGATACATGAACTGTAGAAGGAAAAAGAATTGAAAATTTGAAACAAAGTATTTTCGGCTCCAAAATATGCAGAAGGAGGAGAAATTACAGAAATACAATAAATACAGTGTAGTGTTCCCATGTAGAAAGTATACCAGGAAAACGGATCTTTTAAAGTCGGCAAATTTCCATCTCTTGGCAATGGATGAAAGATTACAAGGCATGAAATGAAACTATTCAAATGGTATTGCATTAATTTGCAGCTACTGAGGTTAAAAACCAGACAGTAAACACACCTGCTCCCTAAAGAAAGGATGAGCTAGCACAATACCACTTTATTGATGTTTATGCTCCTGCTGATGGAACAGAAGGCTGCTAATTTTGTCCATTCAGAAATGAATGTATGTAGCAGTATCTAAAGTCAATGCTGTTCTGGATGATTATAACACGAATATATGAGGGGAATACCAAAGGAAGCAGCATACTTCATGATGTCACTAGTAATAACACAGTACAAATAATTCACTTTGTCACACTACACAAAAGATTGTGAAAAGCATCTCATAGATTTCAGAAGTGCAAGCAGGAGCCTGAAGATGGACTGCTAAAGAAATGACTTACAATTAGCGAATCAAGACATAAGGGTAACATACAGAGTATCAGAATTCTCAACTGATCTACTATTTAACAAGAAAAAGGTTTAAAATATACCTACTGTAATGAAAAACTGAGCTAGAAATGATAAAACACTTTCTCTTTACTTAGTGACATAAATACATTGACAAGGTTTATAATTATATTCTCCCTCTCCCCACCACCCCTCCCTTAATGCGGGGATGTAGTTTACTTTCTGTCTTCAAAATGCCTCACTCTCTCCTGTACTGTGAAGCAACATGGATCTGTGAAAGATTTTTATCTGGATGTGAACTGTGGAGAAAGACAGATACACACTGCTGAAAATCAGTATTGACATTAATTTCATGACCTGTGAAGAATGTGTGGGGAAAAAAGCAGATTTTCCAAAATTCTTCAAAGACCCATGTCATAAGGGTATACAACTTAAGCTAATGGGGGACACATCAATATAACAAAAGAAAAACTAGGAAGATTTCCTATGATGTTTAATTAAGTAGAATATTTGCCCAGTGAATACTACTAAAGGCAAAGTTACTTAATGTTGCCCATCAGAAATAAGAAAAAAAATACAGGTTACAGAAGTGGTGGCAAATTGTTACTACTCATAAGCATAAAGCCTTCAACAACCTGATCCGAGTCGGTTTTGCTTTGAGTTGGGGATTGGAGCAGAGGAACTTCAGAGGTCCTTTCCAACCTAAAGTATTCTACGATTCTAAGGGTTTGGAGCTTATAAAGCCAAAGAATAAAGGCTAACAGGCCTATGTGTAACTTGCTAAACACGCTATTTCTCTAAAGGAAATCAACTTTTACTAGGCAATTTCAAAAAGCCCAGTAAAAGTTTTGTACCATAAACTTAAACTATTTTGTTCCACAGAATTACAACATTATTGTGCAACAACTGCAGCTTAATCACATACAGCTGAACTCACATCCCTCCAAACAACCTGTTTCAAAACTCTCCAGCCAGGTGGCAGGGAATGCAATTGCTGTAGCTAGTAAAAGAAGCTGCTCTTTCTGACAGCCATCAGGTTGTTGCGAGATGCTCATTCAGCAGAGAGGAAGGTATCTTCCTCTTATACCCACCTGATTAAGAATTCAATCTTGGAAGAGAATGTCCTTGTTTTGGAAGGGGCCCCAATACCATTTGGTATACTGGTGTCCCTGTATTCATACCCCTCTTCCCATTTTGTAATTAAGAGGCTAAACACAGAGGGTAAACTCTGTACCACGTTCATCTACCTGTACTAAATACGCAACTCCAAAGGCAGTCTAAGTAAGTATGAAAAATGAATAATTCAAACATTATAATAAAGTTGTATATTGCTAAATTAACTTGATACTTTTAAAACTAATTAAATTTAGCCCAGTAATTTCTAGACATAAACCACTTGCATTTCTCACTGGCAGATTTTAAGATTTAACAGAGAAGACAGCACCACGTACTGTATCAACTAAATGAAAACGAAGCAAATCCCTCTTGATTATTTTTAAACAGCAGTTGGCTAACAGGAGGCTATAACTTTACACATTTATTACAAATTTATGATTCAAAGCCATGAAAGTCAACTAGAAATTTTCCATTAATTTCAATGATTTCTCAGTCAAGCCAACACTGTCTAATCCTTTACTTTATGTTTGATAGCTATAGGATGGGATCCTGGATTATTCACAACAAAAGAGTTTAAAGATTACAGATTTTCCTCTCTTCTACTAAGAGTCAGTTCATAAGTTTAAAGACATAACAATGAAAAGGCTAAGTAGGTACTAAAACTCCTCTGATTTACATGAAGATAAAAACCAGAAAGTCTATAGAAAAGATCCATGAGCCAAATCTGCTCTTGGGCTCTGTTTCTGTACATGTGGTAATTACCACTTTCCTATACCTGGTAAGCATTCACAACATTTCCACTTAGGAACTTAGTCACTAATAACTTATCATCGATTTGACTTCTCTTCAGACTTCTTAGGAACAAGCTTTTTTCCCCTTCAGATTATATGCACTCAACAAGTTTACAATAAAGTTATTGCAAACTTAAGTACAAAGATTGTTGCATATACAAAATCACCTATCCATGCTGTATGAGGTTAAGTGGCATCCTCATGCTCGGCTAAATGTATAAAACCAACACTGAGGCTGCTTAGCCTCCTTTTGGAAACTAACTGAAGTAAAAAAAAGTGGGGGGGGAAGGATTCCACCTAAGATAATAAAAATCTCACTCCTATAACTATGAGGTGAGAACATCATTATGCCCTTCTGAGGGAGTGACAGCCATATTATTATCGTACACCCATGCCAGAGAACAAGTCTGACATTTCCTACTGGCAATCCAAACCTAAATCTAGTCACCAATTCTACTGCAGACATCCACAACTTCTGATGGGATGGACAGCTGTATGCAAATCCATAGAATTCTTTCTTCCCCAAAGTCCTGGTAAAGTTTTTCTGAAAATTCTAGGATGCCTTGTATGCTGTACCCCTTAAACTATCTTCACTGGTAACTGATAGTTTTGAGTATCAGGACTAACTGGAAATTAACTAACCTAATAATCAAATGTTATATGGACACAGATAGTAATTACAATAATGTACAATCACACAAGAAATCAACACTTCGTTTCTAAAACAATAAATGCTTAATAGCAAAACCACTGTGTCTTTTATAAGAGAAATGCAAGTTTTCAGATCTAAAAATTCCAGGCAACATTATAAATGAAAGCTAAAAAGTATTAATTTTAAGTCAGAAAAACAGAAGTTTCTCAAAACTTTGTTTTGATTCAAATTTTAAAACTCATGGTCAAAATCTGTGTAATAGTGAAGTGCGCTAAATTTCTTATTTTTATTGCAGTGAGCCCAGTTTATGAAATTGATTCAGTCATTAAAGTAAAAAAACCCCAAACTTTGTAATAGTGAAGAACAAAAGTCTGAAACACCGCTATTCTATGTCTGGTGTATTCTGATTAGATTAAGGTCCCTTCAACGTACTTCCAAATAAATGTTCTAGGTTTTGCTAGCGTTGTAAGAGGTATTTTTATTAATAGATGAGTCACTTACATTCATAGCATATTCCTACAACATAGCAACCAGGAACTCCCACATGCTTGTGTGTTTTTGCAAAACAGCTGAAAAGCAACAATGCTGGCCTCAAAAATTTGTAATTATAAGTATGCAGTATGTATGCCATTCCAAATGGTGTTTCTTTTGGTCTTGAAACTGAAATCTTTTATTTATAGAAAACACGTAACATGTACTGGGGCAAAGTAGTTATTTTTCCTCTAGATTATCCATTCACTGAAGCATGTTCGTGTTGGCATTTTGTTAACAGTTGTATATTGGCTATGGGCTTGTATTACCCAGGACAGTAATACTATTTAGTAAGCTGGCAAAGCTGGTAACATTAAGATAACATCAATTTTACTGATGAGGAAAAGACTTCAAAATACCAAAGTACCATATTTAGCATTCAAATCAAGTATTTTTCTATAAGTTATTAAAAATCTATTTGTTTCAGTATAATTTTTTTTTATCACTTGATTGTATTTGTAAAAGTAATAGTTCCTACCTGTTTATATATAGCACCAGAGTTTGGCTGCTTGCATAACAAAAGGATATTCCAAGAATTTACACAGATCTTTCCTGGAGTAGAATTACTGAAGCAATAACATGGAAGACAATGGAGTAGAAAATAAGAAGTACCAACTTTTATTACAGGATGCATCTACAATATTCATCTGAGATCACCCTCAGTCTGGCTGCAAATATATTTCTTATTAGGTATGTGGGTAGGTAACTGCTAGGAATGAGCCCAACCCTACTTTTTTGCCCTTTGGTGATACAATACCACTGAAGGAATTAAAAGACACACGATGGTACATTGAGTTAGGTAGTCATGGCCAATCTTATGCATGGCACAGTAAATTTAGGAAAGGTAAAGCCTGTGCTCAGAAAAGCTAAAGTTCAAGCTTTCTCCTACACTTGCTTCAGAAACCTGTGAAATCTGCATAAAAGTGCAGCTAAGCCTTTACTTAAAATGCAGCATAGATGTAACTACAACAGAGGCAGTCACCAAAAAGACAGCTTACTCTGATGTTGGGTGTAATCAATACTTGGCATAACCAACAAGGAATGTGGTTATCTGCAGCAAGCTTTAGCAAAATATCCCACGCTAAAGGCTCTCACGTACRCCATAATATTGACTTATTATCACTTAACATTCTGACTGTGACTCCAGAGGTTATCATCAGAATTTTTTTAATCTCTTCAGCAAATGCAGCATTGAAGTTATCTGACATACAAGATATCAAGAAAACGTTGTTAATCTGAATATAAGTAAATTGGCATATACTAAGAAGAGAAAATAAACACTCACTGCGAAGTTCTGATTGAAGTTCTGGTTGTATCCTGATGGATAAAACTCAGGTGCTTTAACAGACAACTTGGACGTTACCACAGGAGCTACAGCCTCCTGAGGTTCAGCCATTTCTGGTCCAGAATCAGGAACTGAAACTTTATCCTGTGATCCAGATGGAATTCCCGTCTGTTGCAGGTGTTCTGAAAAGTTTTTGTTAACAGCTTTTCTTAGAAATCGCTGAACTAGTATGTATTCACACAGACCACATAATTTTGTGGACTTTAAATATACTTTTCCTATAAATTCACTTTCAAGTTTACCTCAAAGATATTGTTTTTATTGTTTTTCTTAAATATGCATAAAGTTTTCACTTTAGCCAACTCTCTACATATGTCTTTCTACATGACACAAAGTAAACACAATGTTCATGTGAAAGTGACCAAAAAAAAAGGGAGAGGAAGGAAAAAAAGAAAAAAGAGCTCTCTCTCCTCTGCCATGAAAACATGTTTTCTAAAAGAGCTAACTTGAGAAACTAGTAAATCTGCTTATGGTATGCTTGCTCATCTTGTGGGTTTTTCATAGATTTCAGATACAAATGCAAGACTTTGAAGGTCAATAAATGGAAGACGTCACTAGTTTTTAACAACACCAATTTTTAACATAAGCCTCAAAGACACTTAGCTATCATTGTTCTCGTACACCACTTGCCAAAAAATCCAATGAAAGTGTTTTTAAAACCCTATTTTCCACATTCTCCAAATGTATCTTTATAGATTAGCTCCTAAGTTTATTGAAAACAGAACCTGATACCTATCTGACAAAGCTAACCAATAAACAATGCTTTGTGTTACTGTTGGGTTGGGTTTATTTTTTGGCAAACCTTTAGACTGGAGTTCTTCAATAACGGGAAGGCTGAGACCATCTGCGGTGAGATTAACACATGGATAAAACGCACACACAGATGTGAGGGCACAGAAAGAGGGGGACGGACAGACAGGTGTTGCAAGYGGCTGCAGTACAACATCACACCTTTACCTGGGCACAGGCCCATAACCCAGAAACATGACCACTCTTTTGAGGAAAGCTGCAGGTGGCCCTACGCAGCTCACCTCCATGCAGCACCGAGAGGAGCCAGGCAGGTGCCCGGGGTGCGCAGAGCGCTAGCCCTCAGGCCGCGGTGACCTCTCTGCCCCTAGCTGCGGGGGTGGGAAAAAGGACGCGTTCCCGTGGCCAGGCCGGAGGGAGGTGGGGCGCAAGCCCCACGGCTCCACTCTCAGTGGGGCGGCGAAGGGGGGGGGGGGAGTCGGAGCGGTGCGGGCAAACGAGCGGAGCGCGGCAGGCTTCAGGGAGCTGCTCCCCGATACCTTCGACACTGGGGGCCTCCGGAGGGGCGGGGAGGGGGCCGCTGCGCGGCGGCCCGTACCTGCGATTCCGGTGCCCAGTGGCGCCGTCTTCGGAGGCCGCAATGGTTCCTGCTGCGAGAAGAGGCCGCCCGTTTGGTGCTGCTGCTCCTCGACCAAGCCTGAGCTGGGGGAACCGCTGCCCCCGAGGCGGGCCCCGCCGCCGCTCGCCGCCGCGTCCGCGCCGCCGAGGGGACCAGTGCCTCCTCGGCCCCGGCCTCGACCGGCACCGGGAGCTCGGTCGAAACTCTCCGACATGCTCAGGCCGGGGCGGCTCAAGCGCTCATGGGAGGGAGCCGGCGACCGGCGCGGGGGTAGGCTGGGGCCCAGGGGGGGGCGGGCGCAGCGCCGCAGCTCGGTCCCGCCTCGCCACGGCCCGAGCCCTTCACTTTCAGTTTCACCCCCACACGCACCGCCACGATGGTCGCGGCCCGGCTCGGCTGACAGCGCCCCCTCGCGGCTTGGCCACGCCCGTCGCCATAGCAACCTCGGCGCGGGGCCACCGCCGGGAGGGGGAGGAGCGCGGCCCGCCGGGGGAGCGCGCGCCGCCCCGCGCCAGGCGGGCTGTGGGCGGGAGCGGGCACCGCCGGAAAGGCCAGCTCGGCTGCCACAGGTGGCAGGCTCTCGCCCGGATTTCGGGCCGCGTTGCCAGCCCCCCGTATTCAGAGCTGATGATGAGTCAGCATCCCCCCGCACGGGGTCGACTTCCAGCAACCAACCAGCACGGGGCCAGTTCGTGTCAGCAGCCGGCTCTGGGGCCGCGGGAGGTACCCGAGTCACACCCCCCTCAAACGGCTTGGAAACGGCACGTTCAAAAAGACAATACTCTCTTGTCGTTGCTTCCCTACAGGAACAAACAGCACGAGGTGACCGTAAGAGGACCAAGACTGCAGCGACGCTTAGTAGGAGACCTGTCGCTACTGGTGCACCATGCTACGCTGCGCACATGCAGCTGTTTCCACAAGAAAGGGGTTTGTGTGGAAAAGCTGCAGGCTAAATCCTAGATTTAAGCCACAAAGTTAAGCCTCCAACATGACAATAGTATTGGTTAGGGCTGTTTAATATAAAGGTGTTTGTTCAGAATTATATATTTTTGTGTATAATTTATGCATGACGTGGTAACAAATGCTCTTCTGATTTAATTTTTAAAACCTTCCATGCAACAGGAACTGACTGAAGGAGACTGTCCATGTAATGCATTTTGCTTGTATTATCATGTTAACTGCGAATGATTCAATTCACATGTCCATTCACAATTTAATTCACCGATTTTTGTTCAGTTTCAGTCCAGAGTCTTGCTCTACTTGCTCTGCAAACTCCAGATCCCTGCCTGCTTTCAAGATGAGGCAGGCAACCGAGACCCGGGGTGCCCAGCTCACACCTCTGCGGATCCTGCTGGTGACAATCTGTATTTTGTCTCCCTGAACAGCCTGGCCGGCGCTGGCCTCCCCACCTGCTCCTTCCACAGCCAAAGTCAGAGGCTCGTGTGCTGTGGGGTCAAACTCTGCTCATCACTCATGAGGGGATGAGAAATATGCAAGTATGCATGAAACATTATAAAAAAATCAGAATAGCACTGTCTTGTATTTAAAAAACCCCCAACTGTATTGTAAAATGGTGCCTTTAGAAGTTACATTCCTATTTGGTTTATTATTACATTTTACCATTTCTAAGTATTAACTGGGGGGGGGTAGGGTGTAAAATACTTATTACTTCCCCAAGGCATGAATTGGACTGATTTTTGGGGAGAGACAAAGTTGGCCAGACAGTAAAGGTGACAGAGTTAAAATTAATCAGGCTCATGGGAAAGCTGTTCCTAGGCAACCCTTACTGAAAGTGAGGACTGGTAAACTAACAAATCTATACCCTGCAACTGAAATGAAAGCAAATGTAAGAGATTTTGATGAGTCTTCAAAAAAATCAGACGACTTCCCTTGTGTAAACAATTGTCAAAACTAGATTTAAGCAGTATTACCAATCCTTTAAAGATCACAAAATAGCTACTAAAATAACTATATTAAAAATACTCGGTGTTGTGTTATTTCAGCTCCAGTTTTAAAGCCTCTGGTCACATCTGTAGACTTAACCTTACCAGGAGGAGAATGAAAAGCTTACATTAATGTGAAAAAAGAAGTTGAGATTCTCAGTCACTGGTCTCAGGATCCTGAGGCTTTAAGAAAATCATCATTATATACTGGCATCACTTTTTAATATGCCAATCTTCCAAGAAAGCAAATCTCATTCTTTAAGGTATACACCTATGAAGAATTAAATGCCTCAGGTTACCATGATTGAACCAGAGAACATTTCACCTTTGGTCATAAATGTGAACTCTTTTCACTTAGCAGATGTTCTATATTATCTTAATTTAATGCCTGTTTGGCAACTACTTACCGTTTAGAGTGGACTGTGATCCCAGATCCATCTTTTCGTTACAGATGCACTATTGAAGTTTGCATGAGAGCAGTTGTGTTTGGYTGGGAACCCAATTTCTCCTCCCCAATGTAGACACCTAAAACAAAAATAAAAAAAGAGAATGTTTCGGGCAGTTAAATCCAAAATTACAATCCCCAAATACTACCTACAATAGTCAACCCCTTTAGACAACGCCTAAAATTCTGCTTAGAATGTTATGGCCCGAGAAGGTGAAGTCCTGTCAATTACTTCAATCCTCTGAGACCAAACAGCAGAAAACCTGAGACAGCTAAGCTAGCAAGACATATCCTAAGCACCCAATGACTGGATTAAAACTTTCACCAGATGCAGTTATGACCACTTATAAATATCCACTAGAGGAGTTACCTGCTTTGTCCTAAGCACGTTACCTAACAGTCTAAAACTTAATTCAGAAGCAATACTGCACACACCTGCAGTGCCTGGTGCTGAGAAACCACAAACTGCAACTTTGTCACTATTCAGAACACAAGCACTTTTACATGTTTTTTTTTTCCATTTTATGCTGACAACATATTTCTAATTAGAAAAACAGAGGGCTGCTTCCAGCTTTTAAAACTGAATGTATTATTAATAATTGGAATTATACTGATCGCTATCATACTGATGAGGCATGTTGTTGTATTAGTCAATGGTTACTGAGCCCAAAACATAAAGCACATATATTAGCACATAAGCCATAACTCTAAATAGAATCTTTCCCACAAATTTATGTAAAAGCACAGTAGTCTCCTGAACATCTAGTAGTAGTGTATCCTATTAATTACTCTCAGAGACTCATGTTTTCAGTGCTTAACTTCACTTCTAGCCATAGTTCATCAGTGATGAGACTGGAAGCTGTGTGACACCTCCAGCAACGCATATTTTACATGAACAGTTACAGAGATGTAAATAAATAAATAAAAAAGCCTAACTCATACGTAGAAACTACAGATCGTGTGAAATAAGACAACATATACAGGCAATGGGCAACCTGGCAAGTTGTCCTCTGTAAATTGTCTCTTTAATAAAATGTTCTCTTTACCGATTCGTATATTATTTATACAGTTCGAGAGTTCCTCTTTTTCTGTTATCCTCCCGTACTGTATCTACCACTCTAAGTCCAACACATACACCACATCACTGCTTTATTACACATCTCAAGAAATAACGACAATAATAAAGAAGATACCACCTATATACTGTGGCGTTTGTCCACGTGAAACAACGACGCTTCAGGAAGTCTCTTTGCAAGTCGGCTGCCTCGACCTTCGCCTCCTCGCCCCAGTCACTGGCGGCCCGCCACGGCTGAGGGACGAGGGCGACAGCGGCTGCTCGTGCCCGCCTGCTGCCAGCGCCCAACACCTGACGGCTCCCCCAACGGCCGCGACGACTTCAGCCCTCACAGCGATACCTCAGCTTCCCTCGGGAAACCCCTCGCCAGAGCCGCGGCGCCGGGCAGAGCGCAGGACCGCCGGGTACCGCCTCCCCTGGGGGAGCCTCCCGGCCGCCCCTCAGCCGCGCGCGGGCGCCTGAGGCGCGGGCACGGGCGCGAGCCACGAGCGCTAGTCGCCGCCGGCACGCAGGCGCCACGTGACAGACACCCCCCACCGCCCCCTTCCAGAGCGGGGACGCCGCGTGACGCGAGCGCTCCGACCTCCCCGTTCCCCTCACTCCTTCCGGGTTGGCCGGCAGGCCGCTCCGCCCCYCGCCCCGCCCCGCCCCGCCGCCTCGCCCCAAGGTCGGTCAGTGCCGCGGCGGGGCCGGCGCCGGCGGCACGGCGGGTGGGTGCGGCGCTCTGTGGTGTGGTGGGCCGGGCTGGGGCTGGGGCGCGTGGGGCCAGGGGTGGTGGCACCGTCTCCGCTTTCTCCCGGCGCGGGYGGGGGGCGGCCGTTGCTGAGGAGAAGGGTGTCCCGCTCTCGCAGCGCCCGGGAGCGGCGGGAAGGAAGGGCGGGAGGGAGGAAGGACGTGTGGGAGGAAAGACGTGTGGAGAAGGCAGGTGGCGCGGGAAGGGGCCCCCGGGAGCGCTCCCAGGTGGGGAGCGGAGAGGTGGCGGCTGCGGGCTTCTCCCCGGGCGGGCGCGATGGCCGCTGGCCGTTGTGGCGGCGGGGGGCGGCGGGCCCGGGCGGCGGAGGGCGAGCCGCCTGCCCAAGGTCAGTCAGTGGCCGCGGGCTATAAATAGCGGCGGGAGGGAAACGGGGCCGCTGCCTTGTGGGCCGGGCCGGCGGGGAGCTGTGGGCCACCGCCGTGAGCAGCGACGAGGTGGGACGGGACGGCACGTTAGTGCGCGGCGGCGGGATTTCGGGCGAAGAGCAGTTCCCTCCGCCGGCAGCCACCTGCTAGCGAGGGTGACCCGGCTTCCCTGCCCGCTCCCTGCTGGTTCCACTCCGAGTGCCTGCTTTGGGATGTCTCCTGAGCCCCTGTACACTGCTCTCCCACTCAGGGTGGCTCCCGTGGGAGCTCTGAGTGGGGTTTGAATTGTTTGTCTGGTTCCTTGGGGCGCAGGAGGTTTTCAGGTGTCAGAGTTGCTTGTTTAGAGCAACGATGTAAAGAAAATATGGTCTTGAGTCACAGAAATATGATCTCTAGGTCAACTTGTAACGTCAGTGCTCCTGTGGGCTTGCTACTTTAGTTTGATAGTTGTCTTAGTTTGAAAAAAATTTGATTTTGTTTTCTAGCTAGCAAGAAAAGGTGGGGAGAAATGATCATGTCATGGCTACTGGCAGTCGACCGGACTTAAGCTACTGAGTTTACATACCTTCTCTCTAGTATCATTAATAATTCTTGCTTTGTTTTTACATGTACAGCAGGGATTCCATAGGTAGCAAGGAGTCTGCTGTGAGGTCTGGGCGAAATGGCGAGTCTTCTGCGTATTGCTGTTAGTGGATGCTCAACTCCTGTTTTTGGCAATGTGTTACCACCTAAGGTGCATTCTGCAAAGATGCCATGTTTGCGAATGTTTAGAACCCACCAGATGCTCAGGTCTCAGGCGGCTCCAAAGCCAGGTAAATTGATTAAACTATTGTAAATAACCTTTTATTTTGAAACATGACGATAGCTTGAATTTCTCTTTCAGATATGCATTAGTATAGAAAAGACTTAAAATATAAAGAACACTCTTAAATCATGTCAGCAGCTTACTTGAGTCAGTCAGTTGCAGTACAATTTTACACTGGTTTTAAAGGATTTATGCACAAGGTGTTTGTGTTTATTATGAATACTTTGGATCCAAATAGTTTTAAAGGGTAGGTGGTCAGAGCTCCTGCTGACACTTACCTTGCTTGAGGGAAGTATTTAAACAAATACTTTTCTTAGTTAAAACCCTGAGTTCCCCGTGAGTTTTGGTAGTGTAACTCTTTGTGTGCATACAGGGGAAAATACAGCCCTCACAAAGAAAGCATCTGCAAGCATGACTGTATGTAGATGTAATTATCCCATGTAAAAAATCTCTTAACTTTGTTCAGGGAACTCTTATGTTGTACCACCTTGAAGAACTTCTGATCTGGATCTTCACGCGTAGGGTTTGTTGGTATATTTGCACTAATTACATTTTAGTGCAGATAATGGACAGGTTCAGGTATTTTCAGGGAAAAAAAAAAGGAGAAGGGAATGGGACATCCTTGGTTCCAGCTTATGATGTGAGCCTGGTGTATGAAAATCAGAACTGACATTTTTTTGCTCTGTCCTATACTGTGCATAGCCTGACAGCTAAAAGACCGGAGAACATGTAAAACTGGTTTAATGATATTTTTGCCCATTATCTTGCATGGGTCATGTCTCCCTGAAGGAATTTAGAGACCCTGCTTCATTGCAGATCTAGGGTCTTCTCAGTCTGCGACAGATTAATGTGTAGAGTTAGACTGATTGTGCATGTGATGTTCGGTTCTTCCAAACATACACAACAGGTAACTGCATTAGATATTTTTGAGTATTAGAAAAGTAGTGCTGTTTGTGAACAGAAGTGTCTGGTTGTGAAAACACAGGACATAAGATTAGACTGTATAACTTGGAGGAGCCTTTGTTGCATGGAATTTCTGGCAATACTAACAGTGGCTGGTGCATTTTGGGGTCGATGACCCAATGTTTTGGAGCTTCTGAAGAAGTATGATGAGAGAAAGAGTTTCTTTACTCTGAGGGCTGCTGATAATCTGTATCGCATGGCTTTTTACCCCAGTTGCTTGGTGAAACCTGAATTTCTTTGCTCTGACAGCCCAGGGATCTGGGGTCTGTCGGAACTGATCAGGTAATAGTTTTGCCATCCCATGAATTTGTGATACTTCAAATTTATTTTTCCGTATTCAATATCTGAATGAAAGAGACATGTGCTGGTCCCGATAAGGCAAATTGTCACTTGATTGGAAGTGTTAACCTGGGACGTAGGAAACTAGGTTCAGAGTTCTTTCCCAAATGTCCCAGGTAGCTGCCCTTGTTGTTGTTTGAGTTTGGAATCAATTTTTGTTCTTGACTTTGACCACAAATTTGATCATGAAACTGAAAGATCTCTTCAGTTTTACTGAAATCAGTATGCTCATCTGTGTGTGTGTACATTTTCTTGTTTATATGAATCACTTTTCAGAAATTTTTCCACAAGGACAGAGAATTCTGATTAGTGTCATGTGTTTAAGCATTCAGTGCTGTTCCTTCAGATCTGTTGTGTAGAAGCCCCTTATTTAAGGGGGAGTAGTATTCATGCAATGCAGTTATTTAACGCTGAGAACTATAAGTTTGGTAAGTCTCTTGGCTGATAATTAAGCTGTCCTTATAGTTCATTTTGGTAACATGAGATTTGTCATTCAGTAGAAGGCAAATCGAGGATAAAACAGCCATTGAATGACAAATTAGTAGCAGTACTATTGCGTATGTATACTTTTAAAGTGCTCTTGAATCAAAATTTAACAGCATGTAAAATACCTACATTTTACTTTTACTCTTAGAAATCATCTTTGATTATAGTGACTTGGTAAAATTGCTGTAATACTAAGAAGAGTAAGCTTTCTGAAAAGACTAGTGTTATAGTAATTCTTCTGAGGCTGTAGTTACTGTTTCCATTGTCTCTGATTAACTTTCATTTAGTCCAGGATATGTTATGTAGAAGAGTAACAGGTGCTTGAGGAGTGAGGAGATTTGGAGTCAATTGAAAAGTAAACTTGGATGATGGATACTTTTCTTATTGCTTTTTTTTTTGCTGCTATTTTCTTTGTTTCTTAGAAACACAGGAATTTGCATACAGGAATAAACAAGTACTCCTGTAACCTGTCTCAAATAGTCGCTAGCACCAGATGCTTCAGAAACAGATGCAAAACTTTCCCAAGCCCTGGGAGAGGTGGTTACGGAGTGACTGACTCTGAGGTTTCCAATATACTTCCAGATTGGTTTGTCCTACAGCTCTACGACTTTTATCCCTCTCTGCCTTGGGATTTTTAATGTCCTTTTTATTTTGATGCTGCTTTCTTAAAATTTCCTKTTGKTTTTTTTTTTTTTTTTTCTAAATCTTGCAGAACTTTTAAACCTATAACAGTTTATTGTCAATTAGTTCTCTGGATAAGCTGTACATTATTTATAAACCATAGACATTCTCCTTTAATTTTCTTGGGTTTTTTGTATCTCCTTGCTTGTGTAAGAAGAGGGATCAGGTGTTTGTTTAATCTTCTGTACCATTCTTTTTTTTTTTTTTTTYTTTTYTTTTTSCCAACATCATATTGCTGTTCTTCGGAATATGTCCTCATCTTCAGAACAGGTGAGATGGTTTGTTTAAAGCTGATATTAGTGTAACTTAGAAATTAGGCAGGTTGTGTATCCTGTTTTCCCATCCCAGAACATGTGGAATATAGTCAAAACTTCTCCTTTCTCTTTTCTATGAGTCTCTAATATTTGTTGATACTATTTTGCTACAGACTACTTCCTGAAATCAGGTAAAGGAGATGATAACCTGCGTTTTTCTCTGTTTCTCTACATAGAATGTTATGAGTTTTTTGATCGTTTTAACTTAGGATCTTCTTTGAACACTCAGTTTGTAGATGGAAGTTAAATGGAGAAGAGCTTTTTGCCTTCTATCCTAGAGCTACTTCCTTTCTGAAATTATGGTTGGTCTCTGTTATTCTAACTGATTTCAATCTTCTAGGTTTCCTTTCTGCTTCTAAAAGACAAGAGAGCTCAATTCCACTGAGTTGATTTAGTGAAAAGTCAGAAGCAGGACTTTATTGTGTAGTAATTAGGRGAAGAGATTGAGGAGAAAGTCCTCTTCAAATGACAAGGGTAATTTGTATGAGTGACAGCAACAGTTACCATAGCTTTCAAGTGGCTGGTGTTGCTGTGATAGGGATGCCCTGAGTTGCATGGTGATGTTTAGATGTGGTGTCTGCTGATGAAGCAAATCTTTGCAAAGCATTGTTACCTTTGTGGATCTGTTGTTTTAGATGTGCATTCTTACTGCTGTTGTGACTTTTATGTTCCTTTTAAAGCATGTTTTTCTGAATTYGATTTTTGTCTTGTAATCTAAAGAATTTTAAATGTTTTCCAACATATAAAATATCAAAACACTTGTGCCTTCAAATTATTTGTTACCATTTTATTAGTTTAACTTCAAAGAGAAAGCTAAAATTAAAAAAAAGTAAAAATAATTAGAAGTAATGCACTTCTTTGTCTGGTGATCTTTCACGCTGTCTTCTTGTTGGATGTGTTCCATCAGTTTTTTTAATGGGTTAGAAGACTGAGGAGTACAGGTAGATATTCAAGTACCAGTTCTTAGCAACTCTGTATTGTATTTTCAGAACATTATGAGTTGATAGTATCTTGAAAGTTGTTAATCTAAAACATTTTCAGATGTTCAACTTTAAGCACCTTACAGTCCCAGTTTTATTTCATAGATTTAGATTTAAAAATATCAAAATAATTCAGTTCCTCAAAGTTCTTATAATATGGTATGTTTTTGGCTTTGTTTTGCTTGTTTCTATCTTAAAAAACAAACAGGAGTGTTGTGGTTTAATCCAGCAGGCAGCCAAAACACCACACAGCTGCTCACTTACCGCCCTGCCCGCCCATCCGCTGCGGGCTCCCGCATCCTCTCCTTTGTTCGTGGAGGTTTCTCACCCGTC
>JAYKAV010003020.1:462656-536133 GCA_035582835.1 Phoebastria nigripes
GTTGTTTTGTTTGTTTGGTGGGGGGGGTTGTTTGTTTGGGGGGGTGGTTTTTTGGTTTGAGGTTTTGTTTTTTGTTGCTTAGTCTTTAATATGAGTGACTGCTTAGGCTACTCAAGTTATATTTCATTAATACATAGGTGGTGGTGTTGTCTATCCATAATTTAAACCTGGATTGTGACATTTAAATACAAGACATCAGTGAAAGCTGGTGCAGAACTGGGCCTGGGTGCTGGACTGCATGCTGTGTAGTGTAATTGAAGCAACGTGATAGTTTGATATATGATTATTCTGCTTGAGTCTATGTATTTATAAATAATGTATTTAAACACTTGATTGGATCAGAGAAGTTTAACTCTCAGATATTAGACTGGCAGCCCACAAATTGTACATGAACAAAGTTAGCTGTTTGTAATTTGAAACCTTAAGCTAAAACTRGTAAATTACAGCTTCTGCAGTTTCCTGGTGTTATTTAGTAGAGCTTTGAAGAAGTTAAGACAAGGAGATAACATTGAAGAGAAGTATAATTGAACAAAGTAGTAGATGGATATTCACATTTTTCATTTCTGTAGCAACTCTTAAAGTACCTTATCGATGTAGTTGTGCCTTTCAATGTACTTTGTGGTATCTAAGTTACATTCATTAATAGTGATCTGAGACAACTGTAATTTGATAGACATTAATAACATGTTCAGTTAAAATGCAGTTCAGCTGTTCAAACTCATTTGTTTATTTCTTCACAATAAAGTTGAAGTGACTAGAGAGGGATTTAAATTCTTCTTACCCCAGGTAGAATGTGTTATCACCAGAATACCGTGTATTGTGTAATTGGCATTCTGATTTATACAATCAGAACTGTATAAATTCAGATGGCTATGAACTGCACCAAACACTTGTTACTGCTTGTGTGGCTGATTGTGCTGACCTGCTGATTCCTGAGAGAACAGGGATCTCTAGCAAGATGGTGTAATTTAAGGAAATGTAAACTACACTGCTAGCAAATACCATTCTGCTTCCTCATCCCTTAGGAGGAAGAATTGCCAAGTGTGACACATCTGCATGTGTCTGTACAACACTGAAGAGTGCCATTAATGTAAATTCATTAATCTCTAGTGCAACTAATGCTGTTTTATCTGCCACTCTTACAGGAATTCCTTATAAACAGCTGACTGTAGGTGTCCCCAAGGAGATATTTGAGAATGAGAAGAGAGTGGCTCTATCACCGGCTGGAGTTCAAGCCTTGGTTAAACAAGGCTTCAATGTTGTGGTGGAATCTGGTGCTGGAGAAGCTTCCAAATTTTCTGATGACCATTACAGAGAAGTTGGAGCAAAGATCCAGGGGACCAAGGACGTCCTGGCTTCTGATTTGATTGTCAAAGTAATTGCTTTATTAATGTATTTCCTATTACATTCTTTTTGGAAAAACATGTAGGTCATTTTTTTCTAATAGTCTGCTGAAAGTTCAGTAAGTAAGCTCCTTTAAATTAGTATTTTCYGTTCTAAGTTCTGATTCAATTTTAGTCTTTTTTTTTTTATAGCTCAGGTGTACACCTACAGTAATAAACTAGTAAATGGCAGCATTGAAAAAATTGAGGATAATTTCTTATCAAGTTTTTAACTACCTTGGAGGAGTTGTGTTTTCTAGAGCGAGGTAGACTAGTTCTGGACTTTAATCAGATAAGATCCCTGCTCTAACAAACTTTTGCACCAGAATTAGTAACATACAACACAAGTTACTCTTTAGAGAAAGTTGCTTGGAATTTTGAAGATGCAAGTTTCTAACTTTTCTCAATCGGACATCCAACAATTCCACAGCAACAGTGTGTTTCAAAAGTATTTGTAACTACATATGTTGTAGCTGATCTGGGAAGACGGCTAAAAGTGAAGTTGCTTGAGAGGTATTACGTTGTGCAGAGTCCTGAAGGAAAGAAGAAAAAGACCTTAACTTGATATTGAGGCTTCCTTTAACTGCTGTGTTTGAAGTTATCCTGTCAGGATTGAACATAGAATTCCTGTGAGCTTGTTTGTGAGCAACCCTTTTAAGTGGGTTTCTTTTTGAAGAAAAGTGAGAAACTGAAAAGAAGTGAATACAGATCAAGATGAGTATCTGCTGGACTTCATGCTTGAAATTCCCTGTATGTAATGGTGCATTGCAACCTCATTAGTGATTCTTAGCCTGTAGAACTTAATTGGCACATCTGTTCAGTAATCATTTTGCTTAAAAATGGCTGGTTTTGGGGCAGCTGGCTGTCATAAAAGCCAGTAACTGCTGGTTAGAAGCCATCGGATCTTTCTGAAGGTGTGTGCTGACTATTACTGCCCTGTCACCAGTCCGCCTAGAGGTAATTCTAATATGTAGGCTGCAGTTAAGGAGTGCAGTTCAGTAGTGTAAACAGCCTTTGATATACCTTCCTTCCTTGTGTACTTTGTGAAGGGGAATGGACAGACTGCAAGCTGGGAGAAAGGAAATAGAGTGTGTTCTGATTTTATTTCCTCTGATTAATTTGGAAACTTCTCTCTTTCATCAGGTGAGGGCTCCTATATATAACTCGGCTCTAGGTGTACACGAGGCAGATCTTTTTAAGATGGCGGCTACCCTGATTAGTTTTATCTACCCAGCACAAAATCCAGACCTCCTGAAAAAACTTGCAGAAAAAAAAACTACTGTCTTGGCTATGGATCAGGTTCCACGGGTCACCATTGCTCAGGGATATGATGCACTTAGCTCCATGGCCAACATTGCTGGGTATGAATCTTACTTTTTCCCCCCACCCCCAGCTTGAGTAAGTATAGCTGGATTAAGCTATGAACTTTGATATTAGATCTATGTAAAACAATTCTGCATCTCTATTTTCATACAGCTGTTTCAAGCAGGATGAAGCTACTGGACGTTCCAATCAATGACTTAAGTTTCTTATGGTCAGCTTTGCAGCAGATCAGAGCAAGGCTTTTAAAAAAAAAAAAAAAAAAAAAAAACAAAAACAAAAACTGAGGGCAGTTCTTCTAATTCCTGGACTGCTTTGTCTAGTGCCTTTTTGGTCTGATCTAAATCAGAGCAGGCTCAAAGTTATCCTTAAGACAGCTTGAACACAGATTGTCTGTCATTGGGATCTGTTGTTGGGAGCTAACTAACCCAAACAGCACTCAGTATGAATGCAATTGCCATGGCAGATGTAAACAAAAGACCAAATACTCTCAGACATCTTCATGCTTTGCGACTGGTATTGTAGGTATTATAATGAATTAAAATGTTGTTGTCAAGCTGACTTCTATTATTAGGTTCTTTATTGCTTTTTTTTTATTTTTTTGACATTTTACATAGATGATGTCTGTGAGGCATAATAAGCCTTGGAGAAGGCTGCTAGATTTTGTGGACACTGGCAGTATACATCCACGTACATGTTTAGTTACCCCTCTGTGTTTTCATTCTGTGTAATTTTACTAAAATATAGAAATTCATAATGTATTAAAGGTATAAAATCTACAAGCTGTATTCCAAATTAGAACTAATTTTATGGCATACAGACCTCCATGTGTCCCTGCTAGAGATAGGAGAGAGAGTGGAATGGGACTGTTGAACCACAACACTGTTAGTAAAAATGCATGAAAATGTGCACTGTTGTTAAGAAAAGACTTAATTACACATTAATCTGCATTTTCAGATAACTCTACTAATAATAACTTGGTGTCCAGTCACCCGTTCTTGGATGGCTACAAAGCAGATGGGGCAAAAGTAGTAGTAAGGTTAAGCTATTTGCCCTAAGCCATATAGCTCTGCAGAGTTAGGGTCAGAGTATCTTTTTTGAATGTGTGCTTGCTTGTCTAAGTGAGCTTACTGCAAAACCACTCTGGGTTTTCCAATTGCCTGTTCATGTTTCCATCCCTAACAAGCCTCAGGTTATAGCCTTTGAAGGTAGCTTCAAAGACCACAAAGTTAACTTTTGGCAAGTTATGCATTTCTTACTCAGAATTTTATTTGAGAGAGTGAATAGCTGTGGACATCCAGTATATTGCAGTCCAAAAACTCTGAAAATGCTTCCATAATGTAAAAAAAAAAAAAAAAGAAATATGAACAAAGACAGACTATTAATAGTAAAATATTAAACTTGCTTTATCCTATGCATGCTATGGTCAAATGTTCATCCTTTTGCTTGCTGTCATGAATGGAACTGTACTGAGCCTGGGAAAATACTGATATGTGTTCGTCCTTAATTGACAGTTACAAGGCTGTGGTACTGGCAGCAAATCACTTCGGTCGATTTTTCACGGGTCAGATCACAGCTGCTGGTAAAGTTCCCCCAGCAAAGGTATGTACAATTAAACAGATACTGTGGCAGAAGAATATGTGAATTCCTGAGCACAGCTAACTACTGTTGAAACTTGTGTTAAAAGGCTTTTTTCTTGCCTTGGGGCTAGTTCTAGAGACTTTAGAAATCCCTGTAGTTATTCCCATACCAATTTTTATTCACTACCTGTAGTGTCATATTTTCTTGGGAACAATAGAGTAATTTGAGTTTTATTTAAGTTTGCTTAATTTTAAACATCAGATTAGCTATACATGGATGGATTTTTTTTTTTTTTTTTTTTCCAGATGGGGAAAGGCAAGGAAGCAGTTAAGAAAAGTCAGAGATGTTGGGATTTCTGGTGTGTTGAAGGCTGTGATGGAAAGGATTGCTTGATTGGAATTGCAGGTGGATTGGGTTGAAGAGAAATGAAAGTAGAATTAGGGAAGAAAAAAGAGAAATTAAGGAGAAAACCTGTACTTACTTACATAAACTGTTAGCTACAGATATCTTGGCTCTCAGATAAGTGAAGTTAGGAGTTACAGCCTTTAAACTGTTAGGTTTACGGGGCAGCTTTACCAAAGTCGTTTTGGGATCTGTGTCCTAAGGTAACTTGTTTAAATGGCTGGTTAGTGAGACGTATCTGCAGTTGTGAAAGCAGTACAATGCTGCTGCTTTTCTAACCAGCTCTAGTTTTAGTTTATGCTCCAAGCATGATGATGGTATCATTCTAGGTCTTGATCATCGGAGGAGGAGTTGCTGGCCTGGCTTCTGCGGGAGCAGCTAAGTCGATGGGTGCAGTGGTTCGTGGATTTGATACTAGGTAGGTGTGTGAAAATGATGATAGCAATCTGAAATTATTTTAAGATTAAGTAGTTTGTAGCTGTATTACAGTGAAAGCACTTGTACTGCACTGAATCACAATTCCTTTCCTACCATTTCTATTCCATCATTATTCCTCCGTTTTTTATACCTCAAAACAACCAAACCTTCCAGAGTCCTTCTCATTAAATCATTCAGAACTGTATGAATAAAAAATTGTTGCTTTATGAAAATGAGAAAGTTAGGGCTTTTATCCAGAATTTCATGTCTCTGTTCTTCTTGGGGACACAGGGAAAATAGTAAAGGAATAATCTTTATGCCCTCATTTATAGCTTGCTTTCATCCAGGTTCATAGCTGCATACTCTCATTCATTGCTACTCTCCTGATCCCAGAGAGGCCAGCTAGGAACTCTTTGGAGAGACACTTCTTTCAATATGCTGAAGGAGAGAAAGASATCAAGTTATTTTATTTATGAAACTCAAGGAGAAAGAACAGAAACTGCAGCTGAAGCTACTTTAAATGCTGCTTTCCTCAGGTCTCTTCTTTATGTTCAGAAGGATTAATTTGTCCCATARCCATTTTTTAGAGCAATAGACTGAGAAAATTACAGACTACAAACATTTTTGTTCTTATAGCTACAGGGACTGCAAACTTCATTAAATTTTTTTTCTATTAAATGGCCTTCTTATATTGAATTTGTATGTGCTTAATACTGTATTTGCATTAAAATTACTTATACATGTTTGGTTTTATGCAGAAATGGCATCTAGTGCTACTTAGCTATATCTAGTATGAAAGAATAAAAATGAATATATCTCCAGATTTATGATGTGCAATATGAAAAAACCTTCACTCTGGTTTGTTAGAAAATCTGCATATGCCTTAAAAAAAACTGGAAAGAGTTTATTTTTCTTAAAAGCATGATCAAGGTCTGTCTAAAACTTTTCAGATTTTTAAAATTCCCTTAAGCATCCTGTATACTTTTATCTTGGTGTGCAAGAATGTTAAATCCTCTGCATGTTGTGAATGTTCACCTAACACTGAAATTTAGTCTCATTATTTACTGTGATATCATGTGATGCAAAATAAGTTACAGATTTACAGGATAACTGTAAAAAACCAACCAAACAAAAAAACCCAAAACCAAACAAACAAAACCCCCAAACAAACAAAACAAAAAAACCAACAACCCACCAAAAAAAAAAAACCCAACAAAAAAAACCCAAACCCACACCAAAAACGCAAAACTCCACCACCACCCCCCAGGCCGCCCCCAAAACCAATTTTCCCTGTGAAAATAAGATTTACTAGTATTTCCCATTTCAGATTAAAGACAGGGCCACAGGTTGTGTATTTATCACCTGTCCTAGGCATCTAAGTTTGGGTTTTAGATTTACCTAGTCATGACAAGAGAAATGAGTGAGCAAACTTAGTCAACAGTTAAGCTCCGAGCTTTCAGACTTTTCTTGGAGCAACTCTGCTGACTATACAGGAAACCGTAGGCTGCCTTCATTCCTTATCCAAGTATCTTCATTAAGGACCTAAAGTTAGTGATGCAATCATGTTTTTCACTAAATGCAGAAAGCTGAGGGCTTTAGTTATGGTCTCCTTAATCCTAGAATAAGTTTTAGATCTCTTGTCTGAAGACTGCTACTAAGAAGACCAGAAAAGTCATGGTCAATTTTTAAAGTAGTGATTGTTTCTGCCCCTGCAATTTTCTTTTCCTAGAGCTGCAGCTCTGGAACAGTTCAAGTCTCTTGGTGCTGAGCCTTTGGAAGTAGACTTAAAGGAGTCTGGAGAGGGACAAGGAGGTTATGCTAAAGAAATGTCCAAAGAATTTATTGAAGCTGAAATGAAACTCTTTGCCAAGCAGTGCCAAGACGTTGATATTATCATCACTACAGCACTTATTCCAGGTATGTTTTCTGTGCAAGATGCTAATTTTTGTTTATCTTGTGTAAGTTGGCACATTTTGGAGCTGTACCTGCTGTGAAAACAGAGGTGTTAATGAATTACCCTGGGTGAGCATGTACCTTTTCCCTTCCCTGATAAATGCCTGTTTTTAAAGTGTGTGCCCTTTTTTACAACTTTTGTTTTAACAAACTAGCAGTCTTTGACTCAATATCATAATGTTTTCTTATTAAACAAGGAGTAGATAGTAATAAAGTAAGAATATATAATTCTCTTGCATATTTATTGCATCACTGCTACTTCTGCTATCCAGCTTGTGCACTGAAACAAGTCCAATTGAAACAGTGCTGTCTTTTGTAATTGAAACATAGTAAGGTAGAGTTTAGGTTTTAGTGCTTTATATTGCACAACACCTGTCTTTCAATAACTTCTGATGTAGCATTTCTTGGTTTTTTTCGTTATGGCTTAAATTGTAAAATTGGATGTTGGTCAGTTTACTGAGGACAAAATTGGACTTGCCAGCATCTTTATGGTAGACTGCCCATGCATACCTTTTTTTATATGCTTGGGAGCAAGATGTTCTAGCATCTCTTCTCTCTGCCTGTATAAACAGACCTTCTGTGGCATTTCATCCTAGGTACCAATTACTTGAAAATTTTGCTTACAAAAATAAGGTTGAGAGAGAGAGAGAGAGAGAAGGGGAGAACTCATCTCCTGAGCTCTACAGATAAAAAGCTGTATTTTGTGTTTAACTTCCTGTGCCTTGTCTTGTCAGGCAAAAAAGCTCCCATCTTGTTCAAGAAAGATATGATTGAATCAATGAAGGAAGGTTCAGTTGTTGTGGATTTAGCTGCAGAAGCAGGGGGAAACATTGAGACTACAAAGCCTGGAGAAACGTACGTTCATAAGGTGAGCATTTTAATCTGCAGATCACTCTCAGTTTGCATGAATTCACATTGTGTTTTGTAAACTGTGTGCTGGAAAGGAGTAGCTGATTCTGCTATTTGGGCTTAAATAATCCTTTAGATTTGCATTTGGTCACTAGTCATCCCTATGTATAACAATTTGAAGATTTTTAAAGAAAGAAATACCTTTGTATAGTGTTAATTTGGTTGTTAAGTATGGAAGCGTTACTACTTAAGCTTCCAAGTCCTGTGATTAGTCTCTGCTGAGTTGAGGGTGTGGTTTGATTTCTATTTCTTGGTCTACCTAAAGAGACAGCAGTAACAATAGCTTCTTTGACTTGCTCATCACCTCCCACAACTGGAGGTTAACAGTGCCTGTCATAGGTAAGCTAAACAGGTTCAGACTATGTCAGTGCAAAGTCTCTGGCTTAGCTCAATATAATTCCAGTTTCAGGAGGGTGCTGTCTTTGTATGTCTTTAGCTTCACCAGCATGAGCGTGTCTGCCCTAGAGTATCCAAACCACTTGTCATCCAAACTAGGAGTAGTATGAATTGGTTCATTAAAGTAAGCAATTTTGCTCTGGACTGAACTAACTACTTTGGTTTTGCTCCAGTGTTCATTGGCTCAGTTAAGAGCTTGTTTTTCTGCTTTTTGGATTTTATTTTTGGTACTTGTGAGAAATCTACTAGCAGTTTAAAGAAATTTGGGTGATGAGATTTAAAGTAGCAGATTTCCTAGGTTGTTATTTGGTAACATAAGGACATAATGCTGTATTAGGGAAGCCTGTAGGACATACTGCTGCCGTGGTTGTCATTAATATAAGCAGGGCTGTGTGTGTATATATCGTGAGTCATGCATTGTATTTGGCTTTGTGGTTTTCTAGGGCTTTTGATGTTATTGCTTAAAAACTGAATTTAGAGTATGTAGAACAGAAATAAGCAGATACTTGCATGAAGAATTTATATGGAGCGCTTTTAGTCAGAGTAATATTACCCCTGGATATACTGTACTGGCACTGAGCTGTGGAAGAGCTCTATTAGCAGTGTGCCGGCACATTGCATTAAGAAGCCAGCGTTCCTGGCAGCATGCGTGGATCTTAGCTGTAAGTTGTAGGAGCAGTGTTTTAACACAAGTCTGCTTGAACATGAGGAGTGTATGCCAGCCTCAGCTTCCCATACATTCCAAAACTCAAGAGCCTGATAGCCAGATATACTCACATTTGTTCTTTAAACAGTGTGGATATATTATGTTACATCTTTATATAAATGTGAACCCGGGCATATTACTTGCACAGCTAGCTAGCTTTGAGGAAGCTCCCTTCACTCTTCTGTCATACAGAAAGTTGCCTCCAGTGCATGCCTTCCAGAAGGACTGAGAAGATGGCAAGCATTGGGCAGGATAATCTGTTCCCTGGTTGCTTTAAGGAGCTAAGTTCTGAGAGGATGGTAGGATTTGGACAGGACAAGCTCTTGCACCAATACATCTTCATCTCTGTGTAGGCTTGTTGCTAATAACATTTAAGGTGTTGGGTTTGATCATGTTGAATTCTGTAACTGTTGTGAGTAATCTGCCCCCGACTTAATAATGTTAGAGCTGCAGGTAACAGTTTTAGCTGGGGCTAAAAACAGAATTAAGTGAAACAGTTTGGATATATATTTCCAGAAGGATATATTGGAAGAGATGCTGCTTCTTCAGAGATTGAACTAATCCTTAATATTTTACTTATTCCCCCCCCCAGGGTGTTACACACATTGGCTACACAGACCTGCCTAGCAGAATGGCTACTCAGGCCAGTACTCTCTATTCCAATAACATTATCAAACTCCTAAAGGCTATTAGTCCTGACAAAGAGAACTTCTACTTTGATCCAAAAGATGAATTTGATTATGGGACTCTGGATCATGTTATTAGAGGAACTGTAGTCATGAAGGTAAGTCAGTAAATATTCTCTTCTTAATTTGTGAGTATATAGTTTTACGTTTATCAGCGTTGTCTCTTTAAAATGCATTCAAAGATACTGCATGCCAATAGATGTCAGATATGGCTTGATGGACAGTGTGGGCAATTGTGTTTGTATTCAGCTGAATATTCCTCTGTCCCTTTTTGTGAAGGGAAACCTCTTTGCTTTTGTCATCTTGTCATGGTTAAACAAATACCTAATGTCTACTATTGAAAAATAGGAAAAACATTAAATTTGCATGTTGTATTCATGTGAGAAAAGCATAGTTATTTAAAACATCTTTGAAAGATTACTACAGGACCCGAAAAACAATCTTCTTTTTTTTTTTTTTTAAATAAATACATGTTTTTGTTCTTGTAAGAGTAACTTCAGAAAAAACTGGTGGAACTAGAATATGCAGGATACTTTACGCTCTATTAGGAAATAATAAAATACAAACTTAGGGCATGGGCCATTACGGGCTCTCCTCCTGCAACTATTAGGAAATAATAATTTGCAGTTTAGGTAAGAGGTATTAATTTCTCTTGAGTTTTGCTGCATAATGTTATCAACACTTTGTAATGCTTATGATATCTACTCTGGAGGAGGCTTGCATTGACTTCAGCTCTCCCAGACCACTGAAGTGGTGTGTACAACTCAGATCTGACAGCTCCACCAGCTGTTCCTCCAGAGGCCTGGAGAATAACAAGAAATGTGAGACATCATGCTTGGTACCTAGCTGAGGTCTGGGCAGGCTCTGATTACGGTTCAGATCTGTAGCAGATTTTGCTATTTCCAAAACCCTGTTTTATTTTGCATAAATGTTTTCCATTTAAGGAACTTTACCTCTTTGTTTTGGTTTCTGCTTTCAAGCCTTGTACTGTGTTTCTGCCAGATGCTCTTGGACACTGATGTTAAATCTTGTCTGAAAAATGTGTAAACCAGTATGGTTAACTTGGTCGGGCTGTACTGATCATCCAGCCTTGCAAACTTCTGCTGATGCAGAAAAGGGAGATGTTACTGTGGCATGGCTGTAGGATGTTAAGACTCATCTGAGTTGCAGGATTAAGAAGAGTAGGCTCCTCTAACTATAAAGCATCTGCCATGTTAGGGATAACTGTAAATATCTCTTGTCAGGATGGCAAGGTGATTTTCCCAGCACCTCCACCAAATAACATTCCTCAAGGAGCCCCTGTGAAGCAGAAGACTGTAGCAGAGCTGGAAGCGGAAAAAGCAGCCACTATTACACCTTTTAGAAAAACTATGACTAGTGCATCTGTATACACAGCAGGTAGGCAACTTCCAGAGTTGGAGAATAAGTGTAGAATGCTCCTCATTTGGCTAATACTTTTAAGTGACTCCTCATCTTACTCATTCAATTTAATAAGTAGTTGGGAGAGCAGCTGATTGGCTGGCGTATCCTAGTGCAAAATCAGTGTGGTATAATAATTGCTTTTGAGAGGGAAAATAAAATTTTAGAAATTTGACCAAAAGTATTAACATTTCAAACAGTATTGACTCATGCTGTGTGCATGTATGTGTGTTTGACTTCATTTAAATATCAGTAAAATACTTAAAATTGTGAAGGACTCCTGCTAGGGACTGTGCCCATACTTTGCAGCAGAATCTATTCAATGCCATTGCTTTCTTCAAACTTTAATGTATTGTATGAGACTTAAATGCCCACAATCTACTGAAGTACTGAGAATAGGACATTTGTCTTCACAAGCAAATATTGGCTGCTCCTGTCATTTGGTATTCTGCGTCCATCAGAACTTCAGCATGAGTTAATTAATGAACTGAGTATTCTTAATTTTAACCTCTGTTCTTCATAAGCACGCTTTGAGTCTTCCAAGTAGTATCTCAACATGATTGTGACTCTCCTACATTTTTGCTATAGAACAGGAGAATGACAGGATTCAGTGTTGGTGTAGAAACCTATCTTTGCTACTTTGTGTGCATGCATAGCAAAGATGTGTGTATTATATTTACAGTTTTATTTTCTATTGTAAAAGAAACGCTATCACCAAAAGAGCCTTGTAGTTGACAAAGATGATCCAGCTGATCTTGAAACAAGTCCATGCTTAAAACTCCATTTTGCTTTTAACTCAATACTGGACTCCTGTTGTACAGAGTTTACACGTAAGAAGCCATTGACATGTTATAGAAAAGTTTTGCTGTGCTTTTCTTCTAGGTTTAGCCAGCATGTTAGGACTAGGCATTGTAGCTCCTAATACTGCTTTCACACAAATGGTGACGACATTTGGCCTAGCTGGAATAGTGGGATACCATACAGTGTGGGGTGTGACTCCTGCTCTTCACTCTCCACTCATGTCAGTGACTAATGCTATCTCAGGTAAGTACCTGTCACACAACTGCTTATTTTCTATTTGAAGTAGGCACAGCTTCTTTTACTCGAACTTTAGACAGAAGTCTGCTGATACGCCTTTTAAAATGCCAAAGAGCTTAGTACTACTTTGCATGTCTGAGTTTAGTTTCATAAATAGCAAAGACACCTGAAACATACTCTTTCTGAGAGTGTGTTTTCTAAAAAGAAGGGCAGATGTGGTGCTGTGTATTTTTAATTTTTGTAAGTAATTTTTTTGCTCTTGACCTGTTTGCTTTAAAGTTTGTTTTACCTGGAGTGCAGCAGTCTCTCCTTTCATAGAACACATATTTGCTCCCATCTCTCCAAAATGTTGCCCTGAAAATAACTTGTCTTTCATATTCATATGATATTTCATATTCATATTTCTGCATTCTTTTTTTCCTCTCCTCAAACTATGTGTTTTGAGAGGGGGGAAAAAGAAAAAACTCTTAAGTGACCTGTAAGATTCATAACTCTATAAATATGTAAGATTTTATATATCTGTGTGTATATATGTGACAGGTCACGAGTCTGATCTACTTTGACTGTTAAAAGCAAAGTTTCTTTTATTGAACAAGTACTTGGAGGCTGACTCTGTGCCTGAGGCACTGTACTTCAAAACTATATTCATATACTAATTTTTTTTCTTTTGAAACATGTTTGTGTTGCTGAAAAAGACCATGGTAGTCTTTGTTTAAATAGTAATGTGTAGAGTAGGGGTCAAAATTTGAGTTGACTGGATCTATTTGACAGCTGAAAGGAAACTTGCTATAGGTATAGAGCCTTTTAAGGTTCAGTAACACTTTTTTCTCTTTTAATTAGGACTAACTGCAGTTGGTGGGCTGGTATTGATGGGAGGAAACTACCTCCCTGAAAACACTCCTCAAAGTCTAGCAGTACTTTCGACCTTTATCTCTTCAGTCAATATTGCAGGTATGAATGTTAAGTTTTCTCCTGAGGGTAACTTTAAAGCTCTTGTGTAATTCTTTTGTTTCTTCTAGCTCTTTAATTGTATAGATACCAGAAATACTATTCTGGGAATATGATCTGAGAGCATCTATCAATAAAGAACTTCCCCCCCCAAAATTTTCATAGTAGTTATTGTATCTGGTTTGCACACCCTGTGGTGTAACCTTTTTTTAGGGAAGCATTTAAATGTGCATTTTTCTTTTACAGTATCCTTTGGTGATGATTATATGAAATATCTTTTCCTGTATATCCAAAGATGGTACTGCATTTGTCCTTGTATTCCTTTCCTACTTGAAAAATGGCAAAGAATAAAATTCTGCTTGCTCGAGCTTCAGAAGTCCCAGCTTCATGAATAAAAAAGATAAGAAAATGAGCAATGTGACTTATAAATACTGCTTTTTGCTAGAGTAGATGGGGAAAAGGAACAGTCATAAACTAAGCTCTATCATACAGTCAGCGTAGAGTATGGAGCCAGAGCAAGTCCTCCAGGCTTTCCAACTCCTTTTATGAATTTCTTCCAAAGGTTAAAAAAGACAGCAGGATCTCACCTTGATTACACCTTTGTTTCCTGGTGGTTTTCCAGGTTACTAGCTTTTCAGAGGCTTTATTGGTGTCAGTTGCTAACTCTGTGTGGTAATACGGTTTAACCAAATATTTCTCGTAGAACTTGGCATATGCTTAGTTTCAGATTTTATTTTTGTAAAATTGTTCCTTTACTTTGGCCAGGTGGGTTTCTAGTTACGCAGAGAATGCTGGATATGTTCAAACGTCCCACAGATCCTCCTGAGTACAACTACTTGTACCTACTTCCTGGTGGTGTATTTGTAGGAGGCTATGCAGCTGCTCTCAACGGTGGCTATAATATTGAACAGGTAAGAAGATAACTTTGTGGCTCTTAGTCCACTGTTCACAGCATGGTATGCTTCTTCACTGCTTACTCTGTTAAGAAGTAAATAGCAAATTAGCAGTGGTCTTTTCATAAGCTACGTATTCCCACAAGGCCAACCTGAGGTTGATTAACTTTAAGCTTGCAATCATACCCCAAGTGCTGAATCTAAATTTTAAAAGCTTTGGGTTTTTTTTTCCTGTACAGCAGCCAGTACTTTGTTATTTATTGGACAGTTTTCCTAAATTACAGCTTAAATATTAGAGCAACTACAAAAATCAGTCTTTGGTTTAAATGTTTCTGAACATTCAGCTTGGTGTGACAGTTAAAGTAGGTATGACATCTGGATGGGATGAGATTTCAGCACAGAGGGATGTATAGGGATTGTACCTATAGCACCTTTTATGGTAAACTTTTGTTTGCATTTGTTTTAATAGTAAGAAGAATCAATGTGTATTGCCTTCTGTGCTTGGAAAAAGTGAATCTAAACGTACCTTTATGCCAGGGGCTTGTAATATATTTGAGTTTTTTCAGTTATCTAGACATGTACAGCTCAGTTCATTTAAGTTTGTTTATACTTTTTGAAAACGGGTTCAGATGTGCCATAAGCAAATTCTGAAACTATTTAACTTTGGGCTTATACTAAAGAAAAACTTGCTTCTGAACTGATGAGGAAAACTGGCTTGACTCAAGTTTAGTATTCACAATGCAGATAAACCAAGGTCATAAAATGAGGAAGAAGTTTTAATAGATACCACATTTTAATTGGCCAAAATCACATCCTGTACAACAGTTTCTCACAGTCAAGAGTTTTGACTTCAGTTAAGAACTGTGACTTATACGCATTCTGTAGAAATCAGCCCTTTTGTGTGATAATCGGAAAGATTTTTATAATGATTATGCACTTTGTCTCTACTTCATGTATGCATATTGATGTTTTTTTTTTTTTATTTTAAAGATAATGTATCTGGGCTCAGGCTTATGCTGTGTTGGTGCCCTGGCTGGTCTGTCCACCCAAGGAACAGCTCGTCTTGGAAATGCTTTGGGTATGATTGGTGTTGCAGGAGGGATAGCAGCAACTCTGGGAGGCCTTAAACCCTCACCTGAATTGTTGGCGCAGATGTCAGGTGCAATGGCACTTGGTGGTACCATAGGTATGTTTATGATACTGTAAACTAACAATATGTGCTCTATACATGCATTTGTGCAAGCTGTATATACACAAAATATTGTATAGCTCACAGGTGAACTAACTTAAATTTATGGCTTGTGTATGTTATTTTACAAATATGTGAACAAAGAATCATAAGTCCCAGGGGTTTCATTAATGCATCAGGATGTGGTAAAGAATGGGGAGACTGGTGGAAAAGCAGGAGCACATCATCTCTGTTAGGGAAACTGGGTATGCAGAGGTGAATGAACTTGCCCAACTTCATACTTCTGTTCAGTTCCTTACTGAATGCTGCCAAATTCCCTTTTTCACACTGTGTTTTTGTCACAGAAAATGCTGAATTTCTCAATATTTAGTGAAGCTTCTAAGAATGTGATACGCTTTAATCTTCTTTCTAATTTCTATGATACCCTCATTGCACAAAATACATATATGCAGCTTTCAATTAAATACCATAGCAATGTCTAGTGTAGAACAAATTTTTCCATTGGAACAGGCATGTGTGTGCATGTATTAATTGCACACTGAACCATGATACATTAATTTCTAGCTGCACAGATTGGCTGTGTTTTGTAAGACTTCCCTTCTGTCTTCAACTCTCAATAGGTTTGACGATTGCTAAACGCATCCAGATTACAGATCTGCCTCAGCTAGTGGCTGCTTTCCATAGTTTGGTTGGTTTGGCTGCTGTGCTCACCTGTGTAGCAGAATACGTGATTGAATATCCTCACTTTGCCACTGATCCAGCTGCAAACCTCACCAAGGTTGTGGCGTACCTTGGCACGTACATTGGTGGAGTGACTTTCAGTGGCTCTCTTGTTGCTTATGGAAAACTGCAAGGTGAGACCTTCCATTCAGAATTAAGTATTTGTTAAAGGGTTTTTTTTCCCCCCAGGGTTTAGCTCTGCCTTTAGACTGCTGTGTAATTGGAAAGAAACCTTGTATTTTGTATCAGGCAAAAGTTTATATGTTTAATTCTTATGAGTGTACTTTTTTCTTTTTAATTCTGTTTTATTTGTGTACAGCTTTAGTTATGAAAGGTTTATTTTCAGTGCTTGGACATACTACTGCTATTAATTACCAAGTCGTGTAAGCTTCCCTCAGTTCATCTTGTSTAGAAATAAGTGTTGCTTTAGTGTTGTTAAGACACTACCTGACATTGTTTCTCGGATTTTTATTGAACTTTTATGATCACAACTTCGTATTCCTGAGCAAACATTTTAATTGAAATCCTGGTGTCGCTGGACTCATAAGCACTGCTAATATTTATGGGATTTTGTCTTAGCATTGCAGGCTTCATTTAGTTAGGTAGCTTGCAGTGTCAGTTGAGACTGCCTCACTTTAAAGCATTCAGTTCACTGTCTATTTACCTACTGTGCAAGCTCCATGCTCCATACCTCTTAGGGTTTTAGTAAATATGCCTTCTAAGTTAAGTACTCACTAATTTCCTGATTCTTATGCACCTGAAGGTTTCTTTATTGCATTTATTTTTGGTTTTGTAAGCACACAACTTTTGAGAGACTGAGATAATACCTGTACTACGAAGTTCCGGCTAAGAGCTTCCTATTACTAATCCTGTTATTAGCTTTGCAATAGTTCCTCTGGGAAACATCTGTTTGCTTTCTTCAGTGTTTGAGACCAGCCATTGAAGGAGGAAGCATGACATGGATGGAAAGCTGTCTTCTCTAGTAATCTTTTGAAGGATTTGTCAGTAGTATGTATTTCTGATGTATTTCTGCTAAGTAGTTACTCAATTATTTCTTCTTGGTTATTTTTTTTCTCTTCTCCATCTTACCCCTTCCGCCCCCTCAGTGATTTGTGCGCATGTCCCTGGTGAACTTCACTGCCTGTTTCAGCCCACTTTCCTGTTTTTGTTTGTTTTTCCCCCCCTTGCATTTCATATCAGCACAATAATAATAAGCTTGTCTATACTATTAAACTAGAGGTAGTAGGTCACTCCTAGTCCTGAGACCATCAGTTCATTCTTTCCCTTGAATTCACCTAAATTTAAATGAGACACTCGGTAAGTAATTACACCAAAAGTAACAGATAAACTTGCATTATTTTTACTCTTTGCTGTGTTGTTGGGGGGGAGGCAGGAAAGCCTAGGGTGAAAATAAATATGTAATTGTCTTTTTAAACTGAATCACACAAATACCGAACCCTCTTTTCCCCTCAAGTCTCTGCCAATGTGGGAAGCTGTGGGAAGTCTGTGTGACTGAGGGTACTGGTAAAATTAAAGCATTTGAAAGCAGGAGCGTTTTATATTTGGGGTTATCTGCGTAGTCATATTTTTCTAAGCACACAGCTTTTGAGAGACTGAGATGATACCTGTACTAAGAATTTCCTTCTAGAAGGTTCCTATTACAGAGCGTCACACACGACATAAAAAGACTTGGGACCAGAATGAAAGTATGGTTGTTTTTGGTTGTTTTTTTTTAAAAGAAAAAAAAAAAAAAAAGCTTTTCAAGAGGAGAAGAGATTTTTTGATGATTCTGAAGCACTTCAGCGAGATTAGGAAGTAAAATGAGTTTAAACAGGAATATTTGAGAATCTAGAGTAAGTTTGAATGTGTTGGGATACTGAGTCAGCAGAAGGTCTCAGCTTCAACTAACTTGTTTTATCTTCTGCCCCTCCCTTTTTCTTTTTTTAATTTTTCTTTTGCTGAGGTATTCAGTCTTCTCTGAGGGCGAGAGACAGGCTCTCCTGCATGTATGTGTCAATCTCTGAATATGCATTTGATTGCAGGTATCCTGAATTCTGCACCACTGCTCTTGCCTGGTCGACATGCATTGAATGCAGGACTGCTGGCTGCCAGCGTTGGCGGAATGATTCCGTACATGATTGATCCTAGTTACACTACGGGAATTACTTGCTTAGGTTCTGTGTCAGCTCTCTCAGCCGTAATGGTAAGTCGGGGAATTGTAGGAGTTGAAATAAGTTAAATGAGCAGTTTGTTCTTCAGCTTTTGCAAGTTTCCTCTTAATGATTGTATTTTACCATCCTGAGTCACAACAGTCATAGTGCCTGCATGCTAACTTGCAGTAGCAAGTAGCAACTGGCTTTCCTAAATCTAGCTGTAAACCAAAACTGTTCCCGAGACCAGGCACGTATGTATGTAACTAGCTTTTGCAGCTATGACTTAATGGAGCCTTTTATATGGCAAACTGATATTTTAAAAGACTTTTTGGAAAGTTTATCCTTGAAATACTTAAAAGAGCACTGGATCTACAGGTTATCATGATAACTTAGTAAGATTATCCCCATATGTAACTTCCCCCATTCATTCACACCAGCTGTTGCAAAATTTAACCTGGATATTACCATTCTGTATACTGAGTCTTGCAAAGACTGCTTAGTATGAATCCTCTAATGGTATGAACTGTTCCATGGAGCTGATAGGCTATTTGTGTGAGTAAAAATATGTGACTAAGCACAGGATGAGGACAGTGGAGTGCCTTCCTGTCCTCTCTCAAGAGGTGGAATTGGTAAGTCTAATCCTCAGGCCACAGCTTGATGTCTCCTACATTGAAAATACTTGAATAGGTTATTAAGTAACTTGATACTTAATTTTTCAGTGCTGCAGGCAGACTGTCTTCTCTGCGTGTTCTCCTTCATCATAACTTATACTGAAGTATTTTCTTTCCTTTTCCAGGGTGTCACTTTAACAGCAGCTATTGGAGGTGCTGACATGCCTGTAGTTATTACTGTCCTGAACAGTTATTCTGGATGGGCTTTGTGTGCGGAGGGCTTCCTGCTGAACAACAACTTGCTGACCATTGTTGGTGCGCTCATAGGCTCCTCTGGGGCCATCCTCTCTTACATCATGTGTGTGGTAAGAAGTCAGCAGAAATTATGCTTGTTTTCCAAGTAGTGAAAAACCTTATTCAGCATGTTGCTAGGCAGATAAGCAATCGGAAGACCAAACTGCTAGGTGTTTACAGACTAGAAAATTCTTGATTGAAACTGTTGGACTAGATGTCAGTCATCTCTCTCTGGTTTGGAGAGATATGTACTTCAAAACTGAGGAAAGCCTTTGCATTGACTTGGGCATTGAGGGTTTGAATCTGGGCTCAAATAGGTATGATTACTTTTGCTCAGCTGTTTTCTGGTTTTTGGGTTGTTGTTTTTTTTTTTTTTTTTTTTTTGTCATATCACTCTGCAGTGTTGTTAAATTTAAGCTAAATTTAAAATTTATCAGCGGGAGATACTTTAAGTAGTGAGTTCCTTTAAAAAAATGTTTGGTTTGATTAGAGAGTAATTTAAAGTTTATTTTTTGGAGTGTAGGAAAGTATGCTACTTTCTTCAGAGCAGCTACTTTGAAGTACCACTTGGTGGCAGCAGGTTTGCATTAATGTATTGCTGATACTAATGCCTGTGTCAGGGCAAATGAGCTTCAAATCTGTGTGTAAATCATATTGCATTATTAGTAATGGTCTCCTTTTCTCTGGAACACTTGTACAGAAGTCTCGTGTTTTCCTGTGTCTCTCTCCTTTTTGTTTTCAAACATGGAGAGTTAATGACTTAAAAGAAAAATGTTCACAGTGCAACACCTGCCAACCTCCTGATTCTCTGTGTAATTCAGTTTCACTTCTGCTCTTGTGTTCTTGTATGATCAGTGTCTCTGTTCTCCTGTCCTGATGTTTTCCTATGGTCAGCCCTGGCTGTCGTCTTTTACTTTGTCTCTGTTGATAAATAGTGTTGTTACCATGATAGGAATGTTCAGTATCATTCATTTTCATCTCTCTTGAGGAACAATTTCAGAAAAGCTTAAAAAAGTATTTTTGTGCAGCTTCATGGAGGTGAGTTCAAATGAACAATCCCAGGTATGAATTTTAAACAATCTTGTTCTTTCTTGAACATTTTGTATCCCTTATCAAAAGGAAATCAGATTATGTGGCTCATGGGACATCTTTTTATATGTAAATATATATACATATATATTTGTATACAGTCAGCAATTTAGTTCATGTCAGTAGAAAGATGATGCTTATGGGCAACACAGGTATGAAAAGTATGTTCTTTAAAGATCAAATTCTTGTAAGTCTTGGTGAAAATATGATCTGTTGGATATGTATTTACCAGTAGGCATAGTCACTGTATACGTTCWTTTTTCTTTTACTGTCCCCTTCCTTTTTTTATTTATTTTATTGCTAGCTCCTCTCGGCACTCACAGAGAGTTTTGAGATACTTGCATCTGTTGATTGGAGGAACCTAGGTAAATAGGAAGCTTGGGGAAGTAATTAGGAAAATAGTTACGCAGTGACAGAGTGGCTTTCCTCTTTGTATTTCTCAAATTTCAGGAAGTTTTGTTTTTGAGGTAGTATTATAGAAATCTTGTGCTGCTTTACATAAACTTAGACAATTAAAGTTGATCAGCCAGTAAAATTAAAATTATTTTGTATAATTTCTGCACAATAAGCAGAATAACTTGTTTCTAGCCCAGCATTTTTCTTTTCTGCTTTACTTCCTTTAATGGAAATCATTACTTTTAAAAGCATTGTTATAATCGGGGGATTCAGTATCATTGTCTTGAAGCTTCATTTCAGGAGAAAAAATGCTCAAGAGTTTCAATAAACTCTGCTTTAGGCTGTTGCAACCTGTGCTAATGAAGCAACAGTTTTCCCCTCCTTCCCGCCCCCCCTTTTTTTCCCCCTCCCCCTCTCCAATATGACTTCCATCCAAAGCAGTGTATTTATTGAAGCTTATCTAGTACAGATGAGAAGGTGTTTGTGGAAACATCTTAATGGTTGAAACCTTCTTTTTACAACATTTCCAATTACTTTTTGTGGTAAAACTGTAGCTTAATCATCCAAAGCCTATCCAGATAATGTCTTAAAGCTTGAGTTGATAAAATTGACCAATATGTATTCAGATAACCACTTAGTTTTCGCACTTGTATCTGCTTGATTTTCCACCCATCCCTCTTTTGTGCCTATTAGTAGGGTGAGTTAAGGACAAAGACTTTAACTTCAAGACAAAAAAGCAAAGGCCTGTACTGTTCACTCATCCTGTGAATTGTGACTTCTTTTAAAACACTAAAACAATGTGTCTTCTTTGGAGCACTTGATTGTGTTAGCATGCCCTTCTCCCTTTTTTTTGCAGAGTGAATACTTGGTGATTGCAACTGTAGTATTAGAATCAGTATGCTTAGGGGTGGGGAAAACGCTTCAGGTCGAAGAGGAACCATTAACTGGGGTGATGAAACAGAGCAAGAGAAGGGATAAATTGTGTTAGTCTTATAAATTGTATGCTGGTCCATCACCTGTACAGCTAGTGCGGTTTCTGTGGGCACAGTGGAAGGACTTGGAGTTCTCAGGGATCAAGGGTTTGGTTTTCCCTGGGCTGTAAGCTCCTGGCTGGTGTCACCTATGCATGCACAGCATAGAGGGCTTTTTGCTGGTGGTTTATTTGTGAATGGTGAAGCTTACACTTTATTCATATATGTTTGTAGTCTGTGGTGGTAAAGAAGGTGAAAGAGGCTATAGAAGAGTTTCCACAGTGTCCCTGTACTGAGTAGGTCTTAGCTGCATTGGTTAATTGTTGCTTGATGAGGTCTTGGCTTATTTTGAAGCCTTCTGTGGCACCCCCTTTTTTTTTTTTGCCAGACTTCCCTCCTCTTTCCTAGGCTCTTTGGTGCAGAGCTAGGCAAGGGTGCTTCAATCTCATGCTTGCTTTGTGTGGATTCTCAGATTTCTAACAATATTTGAACTTTTTTTTTTCCTTTGGCCTGGTCTTACTGTTGTCTTTTGGTTTAGATACACGTAGAAAGCGCATTGCTTCTTGTGAGTTTAGTGTGTGCAACATCTGAAGAGGGTGGTATTCTGTCTAGGCTGTTTTACCTGACACTTAACTGCTGTAATATACTAAATAGTCTGTTTTTCTGTTTGACAGTTTAATATTGTGATACACATCAAAGGTCAAATATTGTAATACATGTTCTTAGAGGATATGAACTACTGCAGACAGTAAAGATGCTGATTTCACTACATTTGTGCGCCTTCCTTACAGTATCCGAAACAGGGATGATTTATCAAGATAAACAAAAGTTCTTCTGACATCTTCGTTGTGCTTATTTGCTAGATGATGAATTTCACAGAATGGCACATCTTTTCAGGCTGTAGCAAAAAACCTGTGGAGTTGCATGATTTGAAATGTCAGTGGAAAATGGACACTTGGAAGCATACTTTTGTGTGGGTGTTTCCTGTCGCTTGTATGTGTGCCTCTCCAGATCCATTCTTAAATTTTGCTGTGGTTTCTGAGCTAGCACAGCAGATGTATGACACACATGTTTAATTAAAGCAGCAATTTATCCTGTTCCTTTCCTGCTTCTAAAGTTTTGTTTACTGCAATTACAAGTTTTGCCTACTTCCAGATATTGCCAGATACTGCTTTGGGACCACACTCACAAGGAGACATGCCAGTGAAAGCATTTAGCCAGTGGCTTTTCCTGGCTATGTATCTAACAGAGCCAAACTTTCAGGATGTGTTCTTCTCTTAAAGCTCCTAGTTTAAGATCTCTTGTTCCCCTTTGGTGCTCAGCCAGTAAGTTAATGGCCCCCTTCAGTTCATTACAATTTGTTTTGAGTTAGCATTTGGTTAGTTTTGTGTGGCTACTTAGCTTTGCTGTGTTCTTTCCTGTCTTGATGCTGTAGGAGCTTTGCTTCTTCACTACCTGTAAGAGCTGCGTGGTTTCCATGCTGTCATATAGCTGTTCTGTGCTTACATGTTGAATTGCTCAAGAACTTAAGAAAATATCTTGCAAAAATTATGTGTGTCTGTGTGTGTATATATATGTTTGTTTAAAAAAAAAAAAATTCTGTCATCAAATATGCATTCTTTTATATCCCTCCCTTTTAAGAACAAAAAGAAACCAGAATTTGCTATTTGTGTTGTTTTGTTCTTTGTCTTGGGGAAATTCTCATGCTTTCTCATTACATGTGTAATATAATGTGTTAGAAGCTGATGTTTGGCTGTTGTGTTAATCTGGGTCTCTGTTTTAAGGACCCTGTTTTAAGAAGTCTTGAGCTGTAAGCAGGTAAAACCAGCAGATAATGACTATTTTCAGGAAGGCTTTAATATTTTCAGAAGTTTTCTTTGTGAACATCTCCTCTCCTTTATTTTTGGATTTCACCTTTAGCTGATCAAAAACCTCTTGTCTTTCAGGCTATGAACCGTTCCCTTGCAAATGTGATTCTAGGGGGCTATGGCACCACGTCAACAGCTGGTGGGAAGCCCATGGAAATTACTGGAACCCATACAGAAATCAATGTGGACAATGCAATTGAAATGATAAAGGAAGCCAATAATATTATTATTACTCCAGGTAAGACACTCTTGACTCATACAGCAAGATATTCAGAGGATGTATTATTAAAAAACAAACAAACAAAAACCCAAAACAAAACAAAAAACTGTAGCCTGTCTTGCAGTTGCAACATAGCAGCAGCCTGTCAAATGTTGACTCGGTCTGTGGGATCTGTTTTTGTTCCCAGGTCAGTCATTGTTTCTCTGTGTGGACATGTGTATGCCACTTTATTTTTCCTTGTGTGTGTCTCTTCAAACTTTGTCCTGTTTATTTAGATTTTAAATTCTTCAGGACAAAGACTGTCTTTTGTAAATTATGTTTACAGTTAATTTTGTGTATAGCTGTTGTGGTGTGAGTTTCCAGGCACTACCACAGTACCAGTGGTACCAATAACAAAGTATCTGTCTGTTATGTTACTGAAAGAGAGGATTTTGTTTATGCTTCTCATCTACTTGCTCAATTCTGCTTTGTTTCATTAAGAAAAACAGCAGGAAAACATCTAAAACTTAGTTAGTATACAATAAATACTGGAATTAAAGTAGAAAAAATCCTGAAAACCAAAACCCCGAGTTGTCCGAAACTATTACGTTGGCTGTAGGCTCGTATGGTTCAGTAGCACATTCCCTGTTGCGAGAGGTCAGGTAGGGAGTAGCTAAAGACTTGTTTTCCTTCAACTGAATGGCACAACTATCGTGTTAGATTTATTTTAGTATTGGAATGAGAAGAATCCTAAAAAACAAAGTCGTCTTTCATTTTGTTTCAGCTTAAATGAAAACATCAGTGAGGTAGGGTTCTAATTTGAGAAGTTACCTTTGTTTCCAACAAAGCTTGCAAACATCTTCAAGGAGTTTGCGTCTTGTTCCTGTGGTCAAACCTTGAGGACACCATTAATAATTTATACTCTGCATTTTCTTCCTGGACATTATTGCTGTGATGAATTAATTCAGACAGAAAGACTGAAATGATTATTTGCTGCTAAAAGCCATATTCAGCTACTAGATTTGCATTATGCAAATCCAAAATTTTGTTGAGGATATGGTGGTGAAGTAACCTGATAGTAGCCTCTTTATCAATTTTTCAGTATACCTGTCTGAAGCATCCTTTTCTGATAGAGAAAGGAACAGATGTTTTTGTGGAGCTGACATAAGTTACTTGTGTAGGTTGATTGGTCAAACTACTACACTGTTAGTGGTCAGGAGACCAAAGAGATGATGAGATGAATTAGTGGTCAGGCCGAAACTCCCCTGGGAATATATGAGTATCTTTATCTATAGATAGATAGATAAGATAGATATAGATACAGATACTATTTGTTTGTCTATTTTTAATTATGAGAGCTTCTGTTTGTGTGGAAAGTACACTTATTGTCTGTAACTATTCTGTCTGCACTGAAAAAGAAAAATAGCTTAAAATTTGGAAATTCTTTCAGGTTATGGTTTGTGTGCAGCAAAAGCTCAGTACCCCATAGCTGATCTGGTGAAGATGTTGAGAGAACAAGGGAAAAATGTCAGGTAAGTACTTTCCTTGATGAAGAGTATTACAGGTTTGGCAGGGGTTTTTTTCATTCCGTTAAAGTCCCCTATAAGTCTGTGTTTTGGTTTAATTTTTCTTTCAGCAGTCATTATTATGCTGATCTCTCTCTCTCAGAAATACTAGCTGGAGAAATGCTCTAGTCTTATTAACCTATAGCTGAAATTTCATATTTTAGTGTAAAAGGTATTTCTACCTTTTCCTGATTTTGGGGAATTCAGATTCCTTACTCCCTTACACTCTTACTAAATTTGGTTTTTGGAAGTAGCCCCAGCAGTTGGAGAATAATTTTTTGTTGTTGCTGGGTTTTTTTGGTTTGGTTTGGTGTCATGCTGACAGTTAAAAAGAATGGCTTTAAAATTTAATACTTCTTTATTGTAGCAGCAAAATCTTACTTTTTTGAAAGGTAAGTTAGCTCCTTTAGATACATATGCTCTGCCTTTAGATATAGTGTACTTTTCTACAAAACAAGCAGTGAAGTTTTTTGAAAAACAAAACTTTAATGTAGCTTTTTGTATTGTGTTCAAGAGAACAGTTAGCAGCCTTTTCTAAAGGTGTGTGCTGGTTGTGGCTGGGGTAGAGTTAATTTTCTTCATAGCAGCTGGTATGGGGCTATGTTTTGGATTGTGCTGGAAACAGTGTTCGTAACACAGGGATGTTTTTGTTACTGCTGAGCAGTGCTTACACAGAGTCAAGGCCTTTTCTGCTCCTCACCCCACCCCACCAGTGAGTAGGCTGGGGATGTACAAGAAGTTGGGAGGGGACACAGCTGGGACAGCTGACCCCAACTGACCAAAGGGATATTCCATACCATATGACGTCATGCTCAGCATGTAAAGCTGGGGGAAGAAGAAGGAAGGGGGGAACGTTCAGAGTGATGGCGTTTGTCTTCCCAAGTAACTGTTACACGTGATGGAGCCCTGCATTCCAGGGGATGGCTGAACACCTGCCTGCCRATGGGAAGKAGTGAATGAATTCCTTGTTTTGCTTTGCTTGTGTGCGCAGCTTTTGCTTTACCTGTTAAACTGTTCTTATCTCAACCCGTGAGTTTTCTCACTTTTATTCTTCTGATTCTCTCCCCCATCCCACCGAGGGGGAGTGAGTGAGCGGCTGTGTGGGGCTTAGTTGCCAGCTGGGGTTAAACCACGACAAGGTGGAGGTTGGAGAGCTCTGTGAAAGCAACCGCTTTGTGGAAATATGTTACTGTGAGGAGTAATCACAACAGCTGACTTCAGTGCAGGGAAAGCAGGGAGAATAGTTTTTCTTTATGCTTGTAGTCAATGGGGAGAGAGCACAGGCCTAACAAGTGCTTTGAATTGCCTCCTAGGGACACGTCCATTAAGGGGGATTGGTTACTAGGCTAAATAGCTTTAATTTTTTTTAAGTCCTGATTTGCTAAGGAAATGGACCTCTCTGCTTGTGAAACTGTTGGGGAATAGTTAAAGGGGTGCAATGGGAATGGTTGAGGCTCCTAGGCAGGAAATGAGAGCCTCCTGCAGTATGTAGAAGTGTTTGCTGGGGTCAGTCCGGTATGAAATGGAAGAGTAGATCAGGTAGCAGCCTCTGCACCAAGAACATGGGACTTACATCTTTCCTGGGATAACTGACTTGCGTTAATAGAAGTAATGCTTACTACTACACAGCAATGTTTATATATAAAAAAAATAAATACAGACAGTAACATCCAATTCTGATTGACATGTTTGAAACAATGCTGAAAAGAATTAACTACACTATAATGTTAGATGCCCTTCTTAGGTTAAAAATCCACATTCTACCTTGCCTTTTTACTCTTCTAAAAATTTTGAAGACCTATTAGTTGTGCAACAAAAGAACCTTTCTTGGCTAATGGGATGACAGCGTCGTGTGCTTTTGGCTTTCCTTTCAGTGCTTCTGTGGGGATGAGCTTTATTTTTTATCAGCTTTGGTGATATAAAAGATTATTGGTTTTGCCTTTTATGGTGGCTTTGCAGGGGAGAAATGTGAATGAATCCTTGAAATAGCTGACTTATACTTGAAATGAGTCAATTTCAGGAAGGGATCACTGCAGTGGTTACCTCGTATTTTAATGAAATAAATCTGTATTTACAGTTTGTGGTAATTCAGGCCTTTCATCACTTTGTGGAGCTCCCACGGTGTTCATTGAGTGCAGCTGCTGTCCCTCTGGTTTCAGTAGGCCTCGAGTGCCTCGGGACCCTAGTACGCTCACCATCCAGATGTAGTGACACTCTCACACATCCGCTGTGGAGGGGTGCCAGCGTGGACATATGATTGTCATCAATTTGTAATGCCCATACCGTGCCAAGAAAAATTGCGTCTGTCATATGGTCTTTTTTTTGCTTCATGGCTCATGATTGATCCAGAGAAGCTGTTGTTTTCATTTACTTTGCCTATAGCCATAACATTCTCAGTGAAGAGCACAGATTATATAACATGATGCATAACCTTTGACTAGGGTTTAAATTTAGAAATACGGGAGAGTTTGGAAACTTCAGACTGTTTTAGTTATTAAATTGCATAGCTAACATCATCCCTTACTTGAGATGGTCTTGCAGCAGATCACATCTTTAATGCATTAGAAGGATCACATAGAAAGCTGGATATTGCTGAGCCTTCATTATAGCTTTCCCTTGTTATGGATGGGTAAAACAACAAAACTTTTCATAGGCTAAATCCTGTAGTCCCCAGAATCCATTGGCCTCGGAGGGGAAATGCTTGTTCTACAACTGGTGTCATATTTCTGCAAAGTTACAACTGAGTAAATTGTTGAAAGTTCTCATCTTACCAAAGTTCTTCAGCCACATGCTGTGTTGTTTGTAGGCCCATAGTTGTGAAATTCTGATTTCTTCTATATAATTAAATTATATTCTATGGTAATTCTATATATAGATATAAAATTATTCTATAGTATTGTAGTGTAGTTCAAAACTGTATACATTCTCATATGTGCATGGATAGTTGGTGCTGTCCACGTCCACATCGAGTTAACTATTTTAGCTTTTGCCACAGTATGACTTTCCTAAGACTTTTTCTATCCATGTGTTTTGTTTTCCTGCATAGTAAGAAATTCTTGATAAGAAAGATGTGTTGCAGGGTGAAAGGACTCAAAATTGTGCTTTGTATAGACTTTTTAAATCTAATTCATAATTAAATATGGTGGTTTTCTAGTAACTGTCATAGCTGAGAGAAATGCAGATTACCTCTTTTAACAGCCTTTCAAATTAGTTGCTAATATGTTAGTGTTTTTGTTTGGTTTTCTTTTTTAACCTAATTTTTGTAGATGGATATCTTGAAGGACTTGGATTTCTGTCTTCTGGAGATGCTGGAGAATCTAATTACTTTTGAGCATATGGAAACACGGGTTTCTTACATTTTTGAAAATGTGATAGGTGGGGTTTGTGTTGGACCTGCATTTTTGGATTTTTATTGTTACCTCTATGGCTGAGCTCTAATCAAATGTGTTTAGGGTTCTGGTTTTTTTCCTCAATTGTTCTAACTGCTTGTGAGTAATGGAACATGTGGATGGGTGCCACTTATCTGCAACATAATAAATAAACCTGATTACCTTCGATCGTTTAATTATATCATTTTACAGTCATCATTTTTTGTTACTCTACAACAAAATCTGGAAGAATTTTAAAGGATGAGCTGTTAAGATGCTGTCCCAACCAATCTTAACATACTGCATAGCTCAGGTGTGCATAAGATGGAAACTACTGTCACTGCTGAATGGCAGTGTAAGAACAACGTGCGTTGATGCAAGTTTCTAGGAAGCTGCAGTATGCTTACTAGGAAGACACTAAGCGTGTACATATATGTCAGTTCTCAGATTGTTTCTTATAGTAAAATTAACTGGGTGGGTTCTTAATTATTAATGTTGCAGGTGAAGGGACAAATGGAGTCCAACAGATCTGTTAGCTCAAGTGCCGTATCAGTGTAGCTACAGAGAAATAGCAAACCTTGCTGTACCTGATCTGCTTCTGCAAGGATGCTGCTATAGCTGTATGCTCCTGGGGGGCGTATTGTAGGTATGTCATTGGTTCCATAGGGGTCAGCCTAGCTCCATGTGACCTTACTAGGTCGGTTTGTGATGCTTTGTGGAGGCAGGCTCTTCTTTCTTCCCTGCAGCTGGGTTCTTGGGAGGGTTATTGCGTTGAGCTAAGGTCCATGCCATGTATTTGGATCTTGTCCCTGCAAGTGGTTGGAAATAGGGAGCCAGGACCAACCCTCACTTAAGTATGCTTAATTTAATTAGTTAAATTCAGTTTAAATTTAACTGACCTGACCCCAACAGAGCCACTGAGCTTAGTCCATGCTGAAGTACTGTTTCTGGGGACATGTTGTTACATCAAGCATGACATCAGGCCTAAGCTAGCTAGGCTTGCTATGTGCTTTGATGCTAGTAATCTACATAGTCATCTCTAATGTGTGATGAGAGCATTTTACTGTGATACTTAGAAGTCGTGCTACACTGCAACTGTTATTATATCGCAGGATTCAAGCTGTGGGATATCTGAATGATGCACTTCTCAGTTCATCTAGGGTTTTTTTTTTCCCTTCCTGTTACCTTGAATAACAGATTATTGTCTGTACTGAAAACAGAGTTGGAGAGGTGTCAAAACACAAATAAAGTGAATGGCGGGGGGGGGAAGAGGAGATGAGGCAAAACCCTTGGGCAAATTATTCTCTCTATATACAGCTTCCGAAGTGTTGAGTAAGCTAAATTAGGCACCAGCCAGATGTTACTTACTTACATCACTCTGTCCAGCTTTGGCATAATGACAGAAATCCTATCTTTACATGGATGAAGTGATCTTGAAACACTTCTGCATTGGATTAGGTAGGTGCTAGTTCTTTCAGTATTGATTACAAGAATGTTATCTAGCCAGTTGTAATAAGGATAGATGCTGACTTTATGAACTGTATAAAAAGTGATTTCCATTCTGAGATTTTTCAGTAATTTTTCATGCAACAGTTGTCTTGTTCACACTACTATAATTAACTTCATACTGCTTTAAGTAAGTTCCCCGCCCCCCTCCCCCTCCCCCCCCCAAATTTAAATGCTTTCTGTGCTGAAAGTGCTGTCCTAGATATGACGTGTATGTCAGGAGTTTTAGATTTTTAGTCTAAATTTAAAAGAAAATGTTGCACTTGTTGTATTACAAGAAAAGGTTCAAAATATGAACTCAATTTTCACTGTGCTGTGTTGTCTTTCTAAAGCTAAAAAGTGTCCGGAAGAGGGTGATTAAAAAGGCTGAATAGCCTTGCGTAGTACTCATGCTGTTTAGGTCTGAAGTCTTAGTAGCAAGGAAGTGTACGCTCACTTCAGTGTATCTGGCAGTTGGAGGTGGTTAAGCAAGCCCCACGTTACACAGTCAGGGCCAGGGTCAAGAGAAAAAATTCCTGGTGAATTCTGTGTTTCAATGAACTACCAGCATAATGTTCAAGTCAGACACGGCATGATTGTGAATCTTTGTTATGGGTAAAGTATATGTAGACTCAAAGCTTGATGTCATGTAAACAGAAAGTCAAAAAGAGTGTGAGATTTCTGCTTGATTTAAGAACAAACCAACCAACCTAAGGGAGTTCTTCCAGAACTGATACTAAAAGCATATCAAAGAAACTTAGCCATTTTTCACTTTGAAACATTTTTACCATACAACATGTCTCTCTCTCAAAATCATTCGTGTTTTGAATTTTTGAATATGAATGAGGTTCATATTTTGAACATCTAGGAGAGCATATGTGACAAAATGTTTCTGCTGTAACGCACATAGCTTTGAAGGACTGCTGGTGTTGTGAGTCAGGAGCGAGATACGCAGCTTTTATTAGACATGTTGTGAGCCATCAAGGATTTTAGCTATCTCTTTCCCATGCTTACCTGAATTCTGCTTTCAATTGGACAGGCTAATTTCACTCCAGATATATGTAGATCTTATCTTGTGAAATAATAAAAGCCTTAGAGGCACATATTTTTAATGATTCTTTTTGACACGCTTGCACATCCAGTTTCAAGGCGTACTGGCAGGCTACTGTCATATTTGGTTAACAGACTCCTAGAAGCAGACTTCTGGGAGTCACTTCAATATTTGTCCAAAAAGCTTTTGTATGAGCAGCCTTCTCAGACTTTGTGAATATGCAGTATGTGGTTTCAAGCAGAGTCTGTCAGAAGTCTCTAACTACTGATCGTTGATGCCATAACTCTTCCTGAACGAAGATAATTTGTCCCTTTCTTTTCTTCTTTCTTTGCTTCTTGCCAGGAATAGTGAAGTCAAAGGTGAAATTCATTCTCTTGGCAGCTTAAATTCTGGCTTTCCAGACCTTGAAATAAGATTGTATGTGTATATAGTATTTAATAGAAACCTCACGAGTATTTTGTTTTGTGTATTGCCAAAACAGCTTTGGTCACAAAGACGCTCAAATAATTTTATTAGAAACAAAAGAGAATTTTGTTGGAAAATCTATTTTCACTGCCAGAGGAGTGATGGGTTTTCTCAAGTGTACTTCAGAATAAGAGTTCTCCTACTGTACTGCAAGTGATTGAATTTGGTACACTTTAGGACTAGCTGCAGTACTACACATGTCTTATATTACTGAGTGGTGCAAAATGTAAGCTGTTAATGTTTTGTCCTGTATATTTCCTCTCCTTTTTGTGATTGTAGGTATTATCCTTTACAACAGAATCCCAAATGTTTACTAGCTGAATACAATCTATTCTCTTTGTTTCTTTAAAACCATTTCTTTTACAGCTAGCTTTTATCCTGCTGTTTGACCTAGAGCTTAAAATTGTGGTATATCTAGTATTATGTGGATTAATCATATGTCCTTAATTTTGTTTCTTGAGTTCCAATTGTCTCATCTTTGCATTGTCTTAATGTTGTCTTGCTGATGGGCAGTGCTCAGTTGCCCTTTTAAGGATGTATTTGTACAGTATTAAATTCACAAGTGATCTGTGTTTATTGGCCTGTGACTTGTGGACCATCAGTGATGTGTTATCCACCTCCATTGCAGTGGAGTTAAAAATAGAAATATGTGACAGTCCCTTTGTCACATCAAGTTGATTTATCAGTCTTTCCCTCCTTTCTGAAGAAGTCTGAAGTCCTTTTATTGCATTTCTGACTCACTTGGATTTCTGCTCAGAAATTTCTTTTCAGAAATCAAATAATTTACAGTTTTCTCTTGGATATTTTCTGCCTCTTCCACAGTACATGTAGGCTTCCTTATTAAACATTTAACTTCAGCTATATACAACATTCATCTGAGGCATTTCTGGTGTGCTTGAGTCAGCATTACATTTGGTGATAGCTCCAGAGCTGGAAAGACAGAAAATGCACAGGACAGTAGACATTGATCTGCCTAGTTTATTCAGGGCCAGTACATGAGCAGAAGAGTACAATCTGCCCACAAGAAATAGATTTGCTTCTAACCAAAATATGTCTTTGGGAGTTGCAGCTAAACCACTTTAACATCTCCATTCTGAATTTTGTCAGGTTTTTACTCTTTACTCTTACAGAACTGCATGCATGCCTTAATACCCCCCACTGCCACCCTGTGTGTGTCTGAATTTTTAGTAATTCATAAGCAGTGTATTTTCTCTAAATTGGTTTTGAAAACTTTTCTTAAATTATGCTTAAACTGGTGTAGCTTCTTAGCTTTCCACCTTCTCACTCCCTCTCCTTTTTTTAATTTTTTTTTTTTTTTTTTTTTCCCTCCTAAGATCAATCATGAGGAGAAAGTGGCATGTTAACCTAATTCAGCYAAGCTTGAAGTAGAGTTCTGCTAATTTTTCTGTTGGAGTGTTAGACTGTGATAACCATGCATACTCTAGAGATACCTGAGTCAATAAGGTCATTTGCCAAGGGCATTTCTAGGTCCAGGAGTGGTTTTGCTTCAGGAAGGCTGCACAGTCTTTTGGCCTTTTCATGAAGAGTGTTATATTGTGGCCAGTTCATTTACTCTGTGGTGCTTTCACTTTTCAATAATGTAAGGGACCTGCAAAGCATATTAATGTGGGTGGTGGTTTTGCAGCAAAAAAGGCTTATTCGTAAAAAAACCAAAGGTGTCTGTCACAAGGTTTTAAATATGGTACTGCTTTGGAAGGTGGACACGAGTCCAAGGGTGCTTGCTATGTGTGATGTGGCTCAGGCTGATGATTGTAGCCAGACAAAATGGTAAAATAGTCCTATTACTTTCAAAAGTAATTGAAGAAAAGCTTGTTGGTATAAGCTGTTGCTGGGTGGAAAATTTACTCTGTTGGTCCATCTTGCAGTGATGTGTTCCCAGACATTTCTGGCCATGAGTTCCTTCTGTATTGTCACTAAAAGTGTCCAGCAGGCTCTCCAAAGCCACTTCGCAGGTGCAACAACTTTCTGAAAGAGACGTCTTACGATGGAAGGATTGAAAATGTACTCCTAGCTTCTTTAGTTTTACTGGGAAATGAGCATATTCTTTTGTATACCTGTTGTGTCAGTCATACTTTTAACTGCAGAAAAGGAACAGCTGCTCTCCAGGTGAAGAGTCAAATCTACGGGCCTTGTTGCCTTTCCCACCCACTCAGTTCCCTGCAACACTGGAAAAGTAATTATGATATTGTTAAGGTTTAATAATTTCTTTTTATTAATTCACATGTGTGCTTATACTTAAGAACTTCTCAGCCTTGTAGGTTGCAGGTGGCAATTTTACTGTATAAAACGGAGTGGTCAGTATGTATTAATGGGGTTGGACTTTCTTTCCTGTTAGGTTTGGTATTCACCCAGTGGCTGGCCGTATGCCTGGTCAGCTGAACGTACTCCTAGCAGAAGCTGGTGTTCCCTATGATATTGTACTGGAAATGGATGAGATCAACGAAGACTTCCCAGGTTAGCATGCAAGCTATAGGTTTCCAGTAGATTGGATTTGATCTTGTCAATTTTGATTTGATTCTGTTTTTACATCATACAAGGATTTTAAAAATAGAAAATTTCAGTCAGGACATTCAGTTTCTCTTTGTGCCTGTTGTGATACCACTGTAGAGGAGCAGAGGTCTTTCTCTTGCAATCTGAGTGCTCTCCCAGCTGATGGCAAGTGAGCACAAAGGAATACAAGAAACAGCCTGACTCAGAAGCAGAAAACTGAGAAGCAGAGAGTACAGACAGGTAAAGCAAAGGGAAATATTGAATGCAGGAGTACAGAAAAGAGTAGATATTGAAGGGAGGTTAAATAGGCCTGTGAAACTTGTTTCCTGCAGAACCAAGAGAACAGGTTTTTTTAATTGCTTGTAGCTGTGAAATAAATGACAAATGCTGTGTCTTTTTTATCACTGTTACTGTTCCATACAGGAGAACTACTGTTACTTCTTTAGGTCAGATGTTGTGAATGGCTTGACCCTATCATGTCTTGCAAACCAGTATAGCATTGTACGGACAACTTCTTGCTTTCTTACATCTTTATTTAAAAATCAGAAAGTTGCTGGTAGAAGGTTTTTCGAAAGAATGTTCAAAGGGAAAGCCAGGCACAAATAAATTTGAAGGTGATGATCCTATGTGCGTATGAAACCACATTTAAATATCAAAGGATTTAACTTTTGTGTGGCAGAGTGGTCTAATGAGCCCCTTGGAATGGGGTTGTAGATGCTTGTAGTTTGCTGGAGGTAGTTGGTAGCACACTTGGACTCTCACATATAACTTGCCTGTTAAGTTTGTAAAATATTTGTGAATGAAGTCCCCATAAATGTTTGTAGAGTGCTTACCAGAAGGGGTTCTTCTGCCTCTAACACAAAAATGTACATCAGCCTCAGTGTTCAGATTTCAGATAATTTTTCATCAGTTTTATATTCTTTGTCTTGCTGCAGAAACTGACTTGGTCCTTGTGATTGGTGCAAATGATACAGTTAATTCAGCAGCTCAGGAAGATCCAAACTCTATCATAGCTGGAATGCCAGTTCTTGAGGTCTGGAAGTCCAAACAGGTGAGGTTAACAGAGTTGCATTAGGACCTATGTTAGATAGCATGCTTTTAAAAACATGGTTTATAGGATAAGCTAGCAAGATTCTCCTACTCTTGTGGTTTCCATGAGAAGCTTTTCTGCAAGGTGTCCAACAAAACAGTCAGTACTTTGCAAGTGTGATGCACTGTTCATGATTTTATAATCATCAGCAAGTGCTTTAGTGAGACTAATGATAACTGAAGTAGAAAAGACCAATGAAAGTGCTTGTACTAAAAAATGCGATTAGAATAAATGGTCTGCTCACATCTGCAGCCCTGAAGCATTTCTGTTCAAATACCTGCTTTTTTAAGTTTATAGGAAATTTGATTGACAACTTTAAGGTGGAAATACAAAAATGAATAATATGCTTAAATAAAAAAATCCCAACAATGAGTGGCTGGGTTGAGTAGAGAGCGTAGTCCGCCAAGATTGAACTGACAGTTTAGTTACCTCACCAGTTTTGCTCTTTGAAGGCAACATCGTCTGATGTAAAGTACATATACTTGAGTTTCCTTGATGTGAAATCTTTGATCTCTTGTTCTGAACCCAGTCGTAGCCTCAGTTCTTCTGTGGGTTAGCCATTCAACTACTTGGAGTCATAGGCACATACATTTATCAGTGTTTTGTGCGTAGCTATGTGTTGCAATTTGAGAAATAAACATGTACATGGTTAAAGTTGGTAAAGCTTCACAGCTTCACTGCTGAAGGTGCAATGGTTAACTAATGACATTTAATAGCTAAAACTGGCTGAAATTTATTTTAGAATTTTTTTTTTTTTAAATCCCATGTATGAAGTAATACAGAGTAATAGTCTGGAGAAGTACCAGAGAGCATTGCACCAAGTATTGATGTGAACGCTCATCTGAATTGTGCTGCTGTCAGGGAATTGGGTTCTTAAAATAGTTCAAAAATAAAAAAGCCTCAAAAACCTTCTATGTTATAATCATCAGTGCCCATCTTGCTTTGTCTTTATTACATGGAATAAAGTACAAGCATGTGCATGTGAAGTGTCCACAGTCTCTTCATCTGACATGTAATACTGTGTTTAACAATAAAATGTTTCTGAAACTGGTCCGGATATCAATTTGTCTGCTATATTAAAATTTGAAATACAGTTTTGTAGCAGCGAGCACCCTATTTTGGCCAGGGATCTCTCTTCCTCTCCCTTCATTTGTGGAGGTTGGTTTTGTGTTGTCTTTGAGGGTTGGTTTTTGCTGGTTCAAACATGAACTCTTTATGTGCAGGTCATTGTAATGAAGAGATCCTTGGGAGTTGGTTATGCAGCGGTGGACAATCCAATCTTCTACAAACCCAATACTGCCATGTTGTTGGGAGATGCTAAGAAGACTTGTGATGCCCTGCAGGCCAAAATCAGGGAATCGTATCAAAGCTAAATACTGATTTGTATTCTACTCATGATTGCGACTACAGTTTTGTCACAGAGGTCATGGAAAACAAGAGTTAGAAGAATCTCTTGCTGTCATAATGCAGCTGGCGTTTGGAGAAGACTGCATTGACTCCTAGGAGATGTAGTTCAGTCAGGGAGTGTAGGCTTTTATGAAAGGATGGGCACATTAGCCCTTCAGACTAAATCTCCCATGAGGCAATGCATTAAAGAATGAAAATGTGCTTTTTAAGGTTAACATTGAGCTGTTAGAAGCAGGAACTAGTAACTTGTGGTCATCTTTAAGTAGTTATTGGCTTCCTCCTCCTAACTGTCTGTACTTCTGTCATGGAAATTCACTAAAAAATACTGTGCCAGAATTGTATTCTGTCTTATCATCAAAGCTGTTCTTTGGCCAGTATGGACAAAACAACTATTTATTTCATCAAAACTTAAAGCAAAATTACAAACAGATGCAAGCAGATGCAAATAGATGCTTACATGATTTGAGATTCTAAATATAATGTTCAGTTAAATCTCTATAGAAAAATTGAACTGTTTCTTTTGTGGATGGTATGGATGCTGTGAATCAGGAACACTTTAGGGAAGTTACTTTTCTTTAAAATACAGTTCCACTTTTTTGTAGTGCCCACTTACATTATGTAAAACGAAAGACAGGATTTCAGGGACCTACCAAGTGATCTTCAAGCCTGACAAGGAAATGTACACTTAGTTGCACTGCTTAACTGTTTTAAGCAGCTGCTAAATTCTCCATCTTTTCCATTTGTTGCCTTTTTAAGTGTCTGAGGAAAAATACGGTCCAGTTCTGCACAGGCAGAACATCTTGCATACCTGATCTGTTCACAGAATTTGGACCACAGTGTGTCAGTTTATGTTCACTTAGACTTTTAACTGTATTTGCTACTTTAAAATTTAGTGATGCTTTCTTAATTAACATTTTTGTGATGCTGGAAAAGGCACTTTTGAACATATTTAAGATGCTGGAGTTTATTAGAATTTTTCTAAATAAATAAGCTATTGTTCGGACAGCACAGAAACATACCAAACTTAAAATCCAGTGTTTTGATTATTTGACTTCTCCTTAATCTAATTAAAAGCACTGTTAAATTCCCATAATAAGTTCAGCAAAGAATTAAATTAAATTATGACATAGATTGCTGTTTTGTTTTTATTATGTTAAATGTACTTGAGTGGAACTCAAATATTTGCCTAGTAAAATGAATTTATCATGTTTCCATAATGATGTAGCAACTGTCCATGGTGACGAAGGCTAAATAGAAATAGCTGTACTTGTGTTAGAAAGCATTCATATATGGGGGATACAAACTATTATGAAGTAAGTCTTGAAATTAATCCATCTTGATTGATAGAACAAACATTTTTTTATTACACCATGTATAGAGACCTCATATAAAATATAGTATTTCTACTTAGCTACCTCTGCTTTTATGTGAAGATCACTTAAAGCACAGACTTTGAACAGGTAATGCAGTAAGAAATGTAACAATGTATGAAAGAAGCTGCCCTTTTTGCAAATCTCTTTTATATGATTTGAAATAAAAATTGTCATGTAAGCATTAATATGTTGTACACTGCAGGAAAAGACTTGTAATTAAATTTTAATTTAAAATCTCACGGCAGCTATATTTGAATGTAGCATGTATGGCCTCTTGATTTCATTGTGTTCAACTTTTCTTTTAGGTCTGCAAAAAATAGTAGGTAAATGGGAGAAGGGGAAAGACAAGGAAATAATCCTCTCTCTCTCCCTCCCTCCCAGCTAAGCAAAAAAGGGACTTGAAGGGATTTAACACGCTAAAGTATTCATTTTTGTCTTGTCAAACTTGAAGTATCTGACTGCAGTATGCAACATGTCTCTGCTTATAAGTAGCTAATATAAGACTTAGCTTTTCCTTTGTATTTGGAAAAAAACCCATACTGTTATCTTGGATCAGAGGTACCAGTGTTATCTTTAAAACTGTGCTTTACCATGGAACACCAGGTAATTGTTGAAGTGCTAATAAAAAGTTGATTATTTTTCTTTATTGATCACTGTCTCTTTTCTCTCCTGTTGTGTTTCCTGAATAGGTAAGTAGTCTGAGATTCTTTCTGGGAGTTAGAAGATCAAAATGCCACCCAAGGATGTTGAGATCGAAGAACGTAGTGAAAAGGAATCATAGTGAAATATGTGTATTTCTTTTCTTTTTTTAACTTGAATGGTTCTTTAAAATATTGTTGGTGTGACTCATGTCACCTGACCATAGCAACTTCACTATGAGCACTTCTAGTAAATAAAGAGGGTTAGCCAACTTCTGAGAGCAGCTGATCCCAATATGTGTTGCCTTTTTGACTTTATAAAAAAAAAAAAAAAAGGAAAAAAAAAAAAAGCTGTAANCTGTAAGAACTAACTTGGCTGAGTACTTCATTTTCCATTGGCTGAGGTGTGAGATGAATCCTATCCCTTTGAGCCTGATACCATGTAAGTTTGCTTCAGTTAGTTAGTTCTACAAGATGGTCAAGTTGATAGTTCTGATGATTTCAGTTTCTACCTTCAATGTGAATGATAAATGAATAATTTTAGCTATCTGATAGTCTGTTCAGTTGTATCATCGCACAAGTCTGACATGCAACTTTCATGTTTTCTTCAAACTTTGGTCAAGCTGAAACTTGAGGTTCTTTCAGAGGCTGCAGCCTGGTGTTGATTCATGAGGTAACCTCTCTTCCCTCTTGATTGAGCAGCCCACCTGGGAGGCATATACCCACAGTGTATCAATTTGTAGTCTGACAAATGGTAAAGCCATAGCCTATGTCCTTTTGTGGACCTGGCTGCTAGTTCGAAGATTTACTCTCCCTACCCCATCTCCAGCTGCTTAATTACCACCCAAGACGTATTTACTCTAGCCTGCCTCAAGCAGGCTATGAAAATCTGTTCTGATCAGATCATGGCAAAGCAGTGCAGCAAGAATGAAAGGAGAGGATGGAGGACACTAATCTCTGTTCAGCTGGTGAAACATGTCCATGGCCACGAGACACCCTGGATCTTTGTTTTTTAATACAAGTTGTTGCACTACTAAAGTTCCAGAGGAATTTAATTTGGAAGGATCCTCTAGAGATAATTTTGTTCAGTCCCCTGCTGCAGGCAGATCCAGTTTGATCAGAGTGCTCCAGGCTTTGATTTGAACATCTCCTGGGTGGAGATTCCACAGCCTCTCTGTTCCCCTATTCCAGTGTTTGATTCTTCCCATTGTGAACAATTTTTTTTTTAATATCTCATTGGAATTTGCTTTGCTGCAACTTTCGTGCATTACCTAGCCTAATCCTGTTACTGTGCCCCTCTGAGAAGAGTCTGTTTTCACCACTGTCTCATGGAAAACAACAGGAAGATTCTGCCTTTATCCTTCTAAGGCTGACAAACCCAGTTCTTTCTGTTTCTCGTTGTATGTCATGTGTGAATGATGGCTCCCAGTTTGGCTCACTTCAGTATGCCAATGGTTTCTTCTGGACACACTAATCCAGACACAGTCTCACAAATATAAAGTGCAGGGGAATCATCACTTCCCTTTCCTGCTGGCTATATGCTTACTGATGCAGCCCAATATGCAGTTTGCCTTTGCTGCAAGGTTGTGTTGCTGTTTCATGTTTTGTGATGGTCTCGTGAACCATCTTTTTGTTTTCCGCAAAGCTGTTTTCTAGCTAGTCAGCCCCCACTCTACTGTTGTATGGGGTTATTATCCCACTTTGCATTTGCCTTGGAACTTAATGAGATTCCTGTCAACCTGTTTCTTAGCCTGCTGAGGTCCCTCTGGCAGTCATGCCCTCTGGTATATAATTTGTTCCTGCAATTTGCTAAAATCTGTGAGCTTGTTGTGAGTGGGTTTGCTTCCCATTGTCCAGGTTAGTAATAATTTCTAGCAAATACAGTTTATTTTCTGTCCTGAAAAGTACGAAGTTTTGTTTTGTGCTGGTAAATTGACTTTGTAAATTTTTATAAGCAGGGGAATTTCACTGATTACAAAATGATGAGTTTGCAGTTATGTGATGTATTAATCCATCAATCGGTTTCTCAATGTCTTGCTTTAGTTGGGAATTCTAGAAACCATACCATAATCTAATAAGTCATACATATCCTGCTATGTCAGTTCTTCATAGCAAGCATGTAATTCTGGTCCATTCAAATAGGGAAATTGGGGACTGAACCTACTTTTGCATTTTAGTTCGAATAAAGCGCAGGCTTTTGGAGTGAATCACAAGTTTTTTTTCTACTTGCTAAGTTTTGGTTTCTGTTGCAGAGCAGTCTTGGAGCACACAAACTTGGATTCTTTTGAAGCTAAGCTAGAAGACACATTAGAGCTGTCAATGGACATTCAGTCTGCAACACCAGATTAGAGGTAGTCCACACTAAACACCCTCAAACATATAGGAGTGGATTTGATATCCTCAGCACCGAGTGCCTTGTTTGCCAGGTTTGATTCTAGTGTGCCAAAATAATTGCTAAGGTGCACTACCAGATGTCCAGAGCATAAGAGGGAGATTAGAGGGTGTGTGTAATTCACTTTCTTCCATTCTGGGGCTTAATTATTTGTAATAAGTTAACTTAAAATTTAAATTCAAAGACCCACCCCAAAACAAAAAGGCTTTTTGCTCCACTGACACATGTATGCTTTTGTGTAAGCTTTCAAATTCTGCAGGAAAACTTTGCGGGAAGGAATTTGAATACTGGGAGAGCAGGGCACTCTGTTCTGTACCGAAGCAGTGCAGTTCAAATACTCATTTCATAAGACTTGCAATGAGTATTGTTCCAACAATATCACTAGTGTGGGGTGGTTTAAAAACAACAACAACAAAAAATTACAAATGGTAATGACTCGCATAATCCAACTGCTCTGTAGCTACCCAGAGGATATATTACATTAACTGTATTAATGTGGTACATGGTTCTTTCTGAGAGGAAGATATGTACTTACATATTTTCATAGATGGGCTTAGTAATATTCAAAGCTCCAAGTTCCCAAAAGGTGATGTTTTGAAGTAGTAAAAACAGTCCTAAAACATGAATTTAAGGTATTACTTGAGAAATTAAGAGACTAATTTATAGCCCTTATTCCAGGGTGATCATCATAGTGACTTCTAAGGAAAGAACTTTTTCCCAGTTGCAAAGATAATGAGGAATGTTAGCTAATGAGAAGAGAGTGAATGGAAAAAAGTGTTAGAGGAAACATAACAACTATTTTGCTTTCTCTATTTCACTTTTGCCTGGAGACAGATTTTCCCTGAGAATGAGGGGGATCATACTCTTCAACTGAACATATGCATAGATAGTTTGTGTTCTTCCCTTAATGACAGTTGATCAGTTCTATTTTTCCCTTTATACTCCAAGACTGCATGTAGTCCTGTACCTCACTCTGAAACCTGCCACTCCACAGTCCAATTTTCTGCACAGCATATATAAGTTATAAATTAATACTGTTTTTCTTACCTGTTGGAGAAATGGCTCTCTGAATTCTACATTGCTAATTTTTAAATTCACACCGCCTGACACTTTTTTGAACTCTGTAGGTTGTACTTCTGCAAAGCAGTTTTGGTTAGACAAGGATATGAAGAACAGCTATTAAACCTTATTTACCAACTACAGCTGTCTTTCGAATATTATGTGAACAGGAGGTACAAAATGTGTCTCACGTTTTGAAAATAGAGTCAAAGTGGGTCAGACAAGATGGGGAAGAAATTGTATGTCAGAGAAGTGAGGTAGTCATGCTGCAAAGATCAGACCTTTACTTCACATATAAGTATAGCTTTGAAAATAAGATTATGCATGATGCAGTTCTGTTAGATGTGCTGAATATGACATTTACTAACAGTGTGATGTTTTGCAATTAGGTGTGAGACCAGGAAAAGGCCCTATGTGTGTCTTGACCTTTTCCTGTCCCTTGTTGACAAAACCCATAAAACTGCTTATTATCCAAACCTTTCCCTATTAAAGGAAGCAAGCAACAAAGGAACTGGAGGACAAAAGGGCTGAGGGGGCTTCACACTCAGTAAGAAATGTCTTCTGAAAGAAGATTGCGGTTGAACTCTAGCACAGCATGAAATTAAGTTATTCTATTACATGGTCAGTCTAACCCATAATTTAAAAAATCCCTAGCAGAATGGAAACTAACAGCTAGCGAACATAAAAAGCTCAAGCAGATGTTAAAGCTGTCTCATGCAGTAATAACTAGCAGTTGCCCATTCTCCATATTAAAATATTACAGATGTGGATAGGAAAAACCATTTGGTTTTCTGATTTTACATTTGCAGAAGCTCATTGTTGTCATAGGCCATGGTACAATGAACTTAAGTTTTCAAGTGTTTTATGGTGGATTTGTTAATGTGCGGACACAACACAAGAAGTTGGCTCTTCTCTAATTTATAGGCACATCAACAGTCCTTGTTTTTCATCAGCATTCTGTCCCCAAACGTATCCATTGAATGGATTAGTTTAGTGAACCACATAATATGAGGTGATACCAGAGAAGTGTAATCAGCGTAGTGCAATGTACTAAGTACTGCTATAATTTTCATGTTACGTTCCTGATGTAACATTACTTCTTTTTTTAAACTTTCAGAGATAGCATGAACCATTCTTTCTACCTGGTCAATTAGATCTGTGAACAGTGTTAAAATTACCCGTGGAGCTGCCGAATTTTGTCTGAAGAACTCGGAACCGTTATTTTCTGCAGGGCAATGCAGTGAGAGTAGGTATCTCTTGCCTTTTTACCTACTTATTCCTTTTTTGGTTTGTATGAAATTATTATGGCGTTTGGTATTTAAATGCTAACTCTTGCTGAGAGATCTAATTTCTGTTGTCTTCCTCTGGAGGTAGTCACCTTTGCATTTTTTGTGGAGTTGATCTTACAGGAAACCATACAGTAGCCCCACCTTCCTGTCCTGTATCTATAACTCTGTTAGCAAGCTAGAAAAGAGAGGCAGCTTCCCATCTTTGCTGTAGACTGACCATTGCAGTTGGTCCTAAAATGTTACTCTGCTGCTCTAACATTTGTTTTCAAATACAAACCTGCTCATTTTTCTTTACTGTGAGGGTGGTGAGACACTGGAACGGSTTGCCCAGAGAAGTTGTGGRTGCCCCCTCCCTGGAAGTGTTCAAGGCTAGGTTGGATGGGACTTTGAGCAACTTGGTCTAGTGGAAGGTGTCCCTGCCCATGGGAGCGGGGTTGGAACTAGATAATCTTTTAAGGTCCCTTCCAACCCAAACCATTCTATGATTCATTTGCTCTTTAAGGTAGCTGTAAATCCCTTATGTTCGTTAAAGATCTGAATAGAGTGAATGTGGCCTGAATAGGAGATGATATGAATTAGAAACTTCAGTTTTAGTTTGGAGACATACCCTAGTGTATTACCTTGAGAGTACCATAGTCCTCACGTTAGACACATGTTGCAATTCTTCAGATTTATTAAAATGGATTTTATTAAAAGGTTGAGCAAAACAATGTTAAGATGAAGCTGAGGTGACAGTGAAGACCAAAATACAGTGCAAAGAGCTCAGTGTAACAAATGGTGTAACATTGGAGGTAAAAAGACTTGCGCTGGTTGTCCTGCAGATGTGCTGGGTTGGTCTCCCTGATGAACTGCAGTGTACCCCTCTGGATAAGAAGGAGGCATCTGAAGTTTTATGTCCTTTGTTGATGACATGACAAATGAGAAAATTTTCAAGAGGGGGTGAGTTTGACTTCTGTAACAATCAATTCTCTTTCATTCTATTCAGGGACCAGCTCTGTGTCTTTGGGCTGAACAGTTAAATCTCAGTGTTTGAACGGATGTGATATCCTTCCATCTCAGAAAATGTACAATGAGTTACAAACAGCAACCATTTTTTAAATAAAATAAGTAGTAGTCTTAGCAACACATTGTTTCTGTGCATGCATTCTTCTCAAAATAATTGTCTTTAAAATTGTCAGCTTTTAAAAAGAAGAAAGCTGGTCCTTTACCAACCAGAACCTGGAACACGTATAGTCTCCAGACTTCTCCTGTGTTGATTTTGTGTTTGTTAGGTGGTATTATACCATTAGTTTTCAATAAACCCGTAGCAAAGCCCTCCATGAATAAGATAACTTCTTACTGCAAATAGCTGTAAAAGCATTTTACCCTACTTGTCTCTTTAATTCAGAAATAAGTTCTAGTATTTGGAAGATATGTCTTTGAGAAGATGTTTTGTTAGAATTGTTCCTGCAGACAATGCTTTTTTTTCTCAAAAAAGCATGTTGGTGAGGTGCAAAAGTCAGTATTTAAGCCTTAGTTTTAAACCAGTATCTTTTTAATTTTATCTTCAAAATACACTGATTTGACTCTCAGCCAGACTTACCTAATAATATATTAGGTTAGGACAAGGAAGTATCTCAGGTTTTGATCAGTTTGACGTTAAGTTTACCATACCTGAAGACTTATGTTCTTTGCAGGAAATACTGAAGCATTCTGCCAGAGTTTAAATTCATTAATATTTTTCCATTTCCAAGCAGAGGTAATATCAACTCCCTTTTGCCTATTTAGCTCCAAAAATTGCTTCCTTCATGGCTTTTACTTTTAAGAATAGTTGCAATTGGTTTGGGAATTACTCTGATGAACTTGCAGTATAACTTTTATTGGGTTCATTTTGTGGGTGAAAATTAGTTTCGGTTATTTTCTTAATTGTCTGCATTTTGTGTTGGAGGAGGTGGCCATAGTTAATAGGAATGGAAACATGGAAAAGGATTACCATATTTGCAAGCATTAAATTTTATTGGATACAAAGATAACAGGAAGGGAACGGAGACAGATAGGAGTTGGGCATCTAAAGCATCTTTTTTTTTTTTTTTGGTGAAAATTTTAGGTTTTGTGTATTTACATTTCATCAACATAAAGACATGAGAAGGTACTTTATCTAGCCTGCATCTGATGATGTATCCACACATTTCAGTGCCCCTAATAGGAATTATTTGTGATTTATGTCAGTATTCACAAGCTGTCAAAATAGAGGCATTTAAGAAATGTAAATGTTGAGATTTTTATCTTTGAAATATGAAATTCATGTTTTCTGATTAAAGTGTAGATAAAACAAACCCTTATCCCCTTACTGGACTGTATTTCTTGTTTAGAAAATATTTTTTTGGGGGCCTAAAATAAGGGATGGTTGAAGAGAAAGCCCCTTAAAGAACAGTGTGATTAAGACCTTTGTGTCCCAGGGAAGGTTTGATACTTTGAGAAGGGGCATCCCAGTTTGCCTCAGACTGCCCTGTGACGGTAATACCTCTACTTTATGAGAGGAGTTAGGATCTTTGTCACCCCAAGCACTACGTAAGTGTTCAGGATAGAATTGTAGAATCGTTTAGGTTGGAAAAGACCTTTAAGATCATCAAGTCCAACTGTTAACCTAACACTGCCAAGCCCACCACTAAACCATGTCCCTAAGCACCACATCTACACACCATTTAAATACCTCAGGGATGGTGACTCAACCACTTCCCTGGGCAGGCTGGTCCAATGCTTGACAACCCTTTCGGTGAAGAAATTGTTCCTAATATCCAATCTAAACCTTCCCTGGCTCAACTTGAGGCCATTTCCTCTTGTCCTATAATGTTACTTGAGAGAAGAGACTGACACCCACCTCACTACAACCTCCTTTCAGGTAGTTGTAGAGAGCAATAAGGTCTCCCCTCAGCCTCCTTTTCTCCAGGCTAAACAACCCCAGTTCCTTCAGCCGCTCCTCATAAGACTTGTGCTCTAGACCCTTCACCAGCTTCGTTGCCCTTCTTTGGACATGCTCAATGCCTTTCTTGCAGTCAGGGGCCCAAAACTGAACACAGTATTCAAGGTGCGGCCTCACCAGTGCCGAGTACAGGGGCATGATCACTTCCCTACTCCTGCTGGCCACGCTATTTCTCATACAAGCCAGGATGCTATTGGCCTTCTTGGCCACCTGGGCACACTGCTGGCTCATATTCAGCTGGCTGTCCACCAACACCCCCAGGTCCTTTTCCTCTAGGCAGCTTTCCAGCCACTCTTCCCCAAGCCTGTAGCGTTGCATGGGGTTGTTGTGACCCAAGTGCAGGACCCGGCACTTGGCCTTGTTGAATCTCGTACAGTTGGCCTCAGCCCATCGATCTGGCCTGCCTAGGTCCCTCTGTAGAGTCTCCCTACCCTCAAGCAGATTGACACTCCCACCCAACTTGGTGTCATCTGCAAACTTACTGAGGGTGCACTCGATCCTCTTGTCCAGATCACTGATGAAGATATTAAACAGAACTGGCCCCAAATCTGAGCCCTGGGGCACACCGCTCGTGACCGGCCGCCAACTCGATTTAACTCCATTCACCACCACTCTTTGGGTGCAGCCATCCAGCCGGTTTTTTACCCAGTGATGCGGAATATGAGTTGCCACAAAATAAGCACGTCTTTTAAGGCTAGTGTTTTGCCACCATTTATTAAAATCCTGTAGGAATAAATACTGTTGAGGTCCAAACAGTGTGGGTAAAGCTCTGTTTGTACGTGTGTTGGTATATGTAAATGTGAGTTGTCAAAATGTAGGTTTCAGCTGATATTTATCTCTACAAACACATTTTGCTTGATCATCTAAGACTTTTATGTACGCTGCTGCCTGGCTGTGCATTTAGAGATTTTTTTGAAAGCTTGTTCCAGAGATGTCAAAGTTAGCTCTCTTTGGCTTAGCTTGCGTTCCCCTTACCACTGAGAAATAATCCTCGTGCAGAATGTATAATGGAGCAGCTATGACATCGTCTTCTGAAAAAGACCTTTCCTTCTTGGGGAGTTGGTTGTTGCTATTGTTTGGTGGCCTGCTGTTGTCATAACAGACTAAAAATGAAAGGGAGAGTTGACATCTTTTATTAGGTAACTGATGTAGCTGGGAAAAAAACAGACACATTTTCAGACCTCATTTTCTTCTTCTAGTCGGAAATGGCCTTGTACTCAGCTTTCAAGGGTGTATTAGCCTGAAAGTTTGTCTGATTCTTTTGCCAGCTATATTGTTTGGTCTTACATTATTTCTTCTTACAAAACTTGTTTTCTGTGGTATGTCAGGCAAACCTGTACCTTCTAACATTTCTTATTGCTATGGGATCTAAAATTATTAAATATTAATGTGGTATTAAAGCTATCTGGTGTGTTTTTCTGGCATTTATTCTTAAATGACTTTGCCCATTTTTCTTTAGCAGCAATGTTTATTAACCTTCTCATTTTAAATCCTAAAATCTTGAAAATTCTTAGATAAGAATTTAAAATAGAATGCACATTACTATTAACACAGCAAAAAAATGAAATGTCTTATTGTAAGTAGGCTACAGCAAATACAGGAAGTTGCGCATGCATGGTGAACAGGTATAGAGGATATTCAAGGTAGAAAAAAAAGGCAAAGTTTTTAAAATAATATATTGTCTTCTCTAGCATTTGATGTCTTTCAGACCAGAGTACTTGAGTCGAATATTTTATCAAATACTTCTTTAAAATTAACTAAAATACTTCAGTCTGTTACAGAATTACATAGTTTATAGCATTCTCTTATTACTTAACTGGATTCCAGTCTGCATCTTGCTCATTGATAATAAAACAATATAAAGTGAAATAAATGCCTGGTATCCCAAAGCTGTTTGGTAATCATGCAGTGTATTCTTTCTAGCAGTTTTCATGACACAAATGGTCAGTGGCTGCCTTTTGATGGGACCTGAGCTTCTTTTCTCTGCTATGTCTTTTTTCAGTGAGTTCTGGTATCAGTTGTAAGAACAACAGTAAGGTCTGGTAAGTCCCTGATGCTGTGACTGGGCCTTATGCTTGAGACTCTCATAGGAGATCTCCCATTTTCTTGGGATCATTCCAGAGTGTGCAGGTTGGAGATCTGTCCATCCCCATCTTCCCTAGTGTATAAATTCTGCCCATGTGATGTGATTGTGAGAAGTGTTCAGTAAAAACATAGTAAGGAGATGCTTTCCTAGGTCTTTATGTAACATTATCTATCCGAGCCAGTTAGTATGGAAATGCTTGCTTTTTAAGCTCATAAAAATGAGGTTGAATGTAGTTTATAAGCATGGAAGTACCTTTGGATATCAGATATTTGTAACAACATTACCCAGGCAAAATATCTAATACTGTTTCTGTGTTCCCCTTCCCAGTCCTAGCAGAGTCTTGCTGGGATTTTTCAGAAACAATTTCTAAATACGCCTACTCAATTCAGCTGTTAATATGTGCTTTTTGAGAGTATTCTATGCAGCTCTTCAAGATTTGAGGTATATCACAGACAGGTAGCAAATTTCATTGGAGTACCTTTAGGAAATCAGTTTTCATTTTGTTTTTTTGAGCATTAAAACAAGCTGTAACATAAATGGCTCTGCGATGAAATGCCACTGCAAACCTGAACATCAAAATCCTCATTTAAATGTGATCTGGGCTTCCTGTCTGCCTCCCTAATCCTTGTGTCATTCTCCCTTAATGAAGGTCCTGAAGAAGTTCTCCTCAGACAGAAAAACTGGTTGACTTGTTATGGGCACTTGGAGTAAACAGGGAGCAGAAGAAGGGAGGGAGAAGGATATGGATGCTGGAGCACCTGGCTTGAGAGTTGAATAGTAATTGACTGTACCAGCCACTGGATGTCACTTGTTCCACATAAATATACGTAAGAAGTTAATAGTCTGGCATCAGAGAAAATAGCTTGCGTGTCTGTTGTGAACATGGAAATGGTGCCTAGGTGAGCACGGGCAGCAGAATTTTTCTTTCTCTGTCTTGTGCTTTTTCATCTGAAAATCAAGAGATGTTAATTTGAAGTGACATCTGGTTACCTTGGAGCGCAAGATGCTTGTAACTGACTTTTGCCTATGTTATCCTATAATGCTTCTTTAGTGGGGTTTAGATGTTGGCTTTTCCTATAACGTGTAACCATGAGACAGACCATGCTGATCTTCATCTCCTCTGTAGCATTAGCATTGACTTGCACCATGAGTTTGAGTTAACAGAAATGTGATTTTCACAACAGTGCTTTTGATCTTCTGTGCATTTGTAGGCTTGTCTTAAAGACAAAAATGTGGGCGTAGAGAAAGATACATCAAAGGCAGAAAAAGGAAAGATGCAGCCAAAAAAAAAAAAAAAACCACCAAAGAGAAAAGACAGAAAAGAACAAAACCCAAGAGGAAGTATTCTCTTCTTGAGGTAGTGACCATTCACTGCAGAATATCTAGATAAGGAAATTCACATCTTGAAAAAAATGTGTGGGCAATGTCAGCACCAGACAAATTCTAACTGTTCTTCTGTGTATTGACATATGTTAGTTACACTTGATCTGGTCATGTGTTCTGCAAACAGAATTGTGCCTACWTGTACAGCCCGTCTGTTATGTCAGTCCTAACGGCAGCATCTGACAGCATTATCAAAAAGACTGGAATAAAAGGAAGAAGGGTCTTCTCTTGCCTAAGCCACAGAGAGCTGTGGTAAGTCTTTTTCGCTTATGAGTCAATGCAAATACAGGTAATCCTCAGCCAGAGCACACTGTCCCATCACTTCTTTTCTGTTCCTGGCTAAATTTCCATCTTTCTAGTAAATATGTAAAATAATAAAATATAAATATGTTCTAAATATATTAACAAAATATAAGAAAATATGTAAAATAAATATAAAATATATAAAACGCATAATATGAGCAATATATGTATCAAATATGCCCTAATTAATGAGCTTAATATCATTGCCATCTTTACAATATTAGTAATACAGACTTCCTGTAGTGTCAGAATGTTCTTTTGTACTGAAATGCTTCCTGTCTAGTTGTCAGCTCTTAAAACTTTACTGGCATTTAGGATGTAGAATGACATCTTGTCCTTAGTGAAGTGAGGTCTACTTCTTCCAATGACTTCAGGTTGAGCACGTTTTTCCCATGTGTACTGAGTTGTTCTGAAGTGCTGTGACATTCTTGCAAAAAAAACCCAAAACCAAACAGAACTGTCCCCTGTCATGTGGAAACAAAATCTAAAAAATCATCCAGTGAAAAATCAGTTCTGATTTTTATTTCTAACCAAAACTTTTTGTTTAAAATGAAAATACATGTTGTTGTATCTTACAAAATTCTGAGCATTTGACTTTGAAGAATAGAAGTTCAAGTGTGGATCCAATCTAAAAAACAGCAATTATTGTGAACAATTTTTCACCTCCTTGTCATTCCCCTGAAACTTATGACATAAACACTTAAGTGATAGTGTCTTTGCAGGGTACATTAATACATTTTTAATATGTTTGTACTTGTAAATTTTTATTAAGTTTCACCTATTTATGGTAAATTGCTATCTTAAAGGTTTATTTAGTGCTCTGGAGAACTTTTTAGTTTTTACAGTAGTATCTCATTAGTGTGTGTAAAACTGAAATAGTCTTTTTCCCTTCTAGTTGTGTTTTTGTCATGTCATGTCATCTGCTATTAAAACTCAAGTAAGGGTCACTGCATGGTAGGGTCTCAGGTGGTTGCTGGTTACCAACTCTACAGGCTTTTTCATAAAAGAATGGTCTCTTTTCAAGGGTCTTTTAGTCAATCTGAGTGTTCTCATGTCTGGTTTTTGATCACATCTTTTATAAAAAAGTTTTGTCTGTTTGGTTCTGTTGTATCTTAAAACTCCACAGTGAAGTTTTCAGTCTCAGTTTTTCATTACTCTATATAGTATTAATTTCCCAACAGCGAAGGCTGCCTCTGACTGGTTATTATAAAACCATATTAGGTACCAATGGAGACAACTGAGCTTGTTTACTCTTAATTACATACAATTCAAGCAGTGTATAATACAAACCTTTGCTAATTTTGTTTTAACAGTTAAACATATTGGTCAAATTTGGCAAATGATGCCCTAAAGGACTCTGCTACAGATTACAAGAGCTGAAGCAGTTTGTCTTGTGAAATATAGCTGCTTTCTGGTGCTGAATATTTTAATTAAAAATATGAGTGGAGCTTTTGTAATCACACACGTGAGGAATGGGAAAGGAATGCACCTTTAACTTATTGTTGTGCACTTCAGCAAAATTCTTTTTTTGTAACAGCTCTACCATGAAATTTCAAATGTTGCCAATAGAATTCGAATAAGGAAGGAGACAGCTGTTTCCACCATGGCTGTTCATGGAGGTAAGCTTTCCTGTGCTAGGTCTCCATCCCACTTTTCAGAAGAAGCCGTACTCAGAGTTCATCACTTTCTATTGTGACTCCACTAGTATTCAACTGGTGTTTTGTTTCACATTTGAGGAGGAGGGCAGGGGGCTGCTGCAGGTAGACAGCGACATGTATTATGGCTTCATGTCCTGTTTCCCCATTTGCCTTCTGTCCTCTGAGCAGTGCAGATTCTACCACAAGCAAGCCATTCCAAAGCAGTTTTATTTTGAGGTTTTTGTGCCACTTTCTACTTCCCATGATGAGGAATTCCAAGAAGAAGAGCAAAGAGAAGGTGTCGGGGTTAGCGTGCTGTGGAGTTTCCACCTCTCCCTTGCTTTGCCTGATAACTAAGTGAAGGATACCTCGCTGGGTGTTTGTATTCATTTATTTTTCTAGGAGTCCTATGGGTCTTTTTGTTTTGGGGACTTATCTAGTTCTAAATTACAGATGAGTAGACACAAGCATATTAATCTTAAGTTGCTTGCTTAGTTTGAATTGTATCAGCTTCTTCCAAAGGAGCTCTTCTACAAATTTCATAGAATGTCTCCTATGTGTGATCTATAAGATTAAAAACACACTTTAAGGAAATATTTGCTAGCTTTAAATTCATGATATGTGAAGTTGCRAAGAGTGGTATCCAGCAGAAACCCATGTGTATAATGGTACCAAAAGTATAGCAGATTCTTGGGGCAGAAGTATATTAATCATACAAGAGCCCAGTGCTGTAAATTTTACTGCAGTCACGTTGCAGGCACTGTAAGTGATGAAATGAAACAGTACCTACTAGAGTTCCTCTTCATGCAGACATTTCAAACAAGCTGAGGCAGAATGAATAATGCATGCATTACTGTTCTGCAGGGTGATATAGTCATTAATTCTTTTAAAGTGTATGGTGGACCTTCTTGTGAATCATGAGAAAAGACTAAGTAGTTCCAACCTGCTGAGTGTCAAAATCTATCTAAAAATGGTAGAAAAACTCCTTTAGGCTTTGTTTTGTTCATTCTTTTGAAAACTTGTGTGTCTGTATGCTTTAAACTCCTGGTAGGCTATAAAAAACCCCCTTTTTTTTCCTCTTTTGTACAGCAAATAATGAAACAGTCCTGTCACTGGCAACTCACAAAATAAGTAGAGAGAAAAAAATCCAGGTAAAATAGTGTAGATAGAACTCATTTTGCCCAAAGAAAATAGGCAAGAAGACGTGACTTTTTCACTGAGTTCTGGCAAGCGGCAAAATGACTCATGGTGTAACAGTGGGTACATTTATGCTCCATGYTAACACCCAGGAGAGCCCTGGGTTCCATGCCCTGATAGACTCGCTATTAAATTGGAAAAAAAGTCTTCATGTGGAGTCTGAGCATCCGCTGTCTGAGTCTTAAAATGATCCAGGTTGGTGAGATGACCACAGCTTTGTGTAAAAGGGTACCTTCTTGCCTGAGCTGAGCAGAGTTCTCTTCTCGCCACCCTCCTCCCTCCAGTGAGGCAGGTTTTGGCATCAACTCTGTGACATTTGTATGAATGACCCCTTTCTGGCAGAAAACCTTTATCACTCTGGGCTCAGCAGAGCAGGTCCAGCTGAGAGCTTCAGTCTGGCATTAACATGCGCTGTTAACATGGCCAACATGCTACTGCATACTGATAGTCCATGGCTGAACAGCATGTAACGCTAGATTTGCATGCTGCCTCTCCAGAAGCACAGACCTCCTGTGGTTTGAGCTCAAGAGGAATTTCTGTCTGGGTAGCAGCTATGGTTTGTAGAGGTTTCATTCCTTCCCAGGTCAACCAATAGAGAAGAACCCGTTTGCACGCAATTTGCAAAAGGCAGGCATTCTTTCTAGTGAAACTGCGTAATAGACACTCAAACAAATACATTTCAATAGGCAAAGTCATGTGTAGTGTTTTCTGTAATTAGAAAATATTTATATGACTAATCTCTTAGGAAAATGGGGGAAAAACTATCAATTTTCCCACACTTCAAACTCTAGAATGTGACCTCAATAGGAGAGTTACCTTTGCCAGCAGATTTCTTTTCATGAGCAATACTCTTTGGTTTGACATTTGAAACTTGTGCCAAAACCACCGAGGTCAAAAGGTAGAATTAAAAATCGCCTTTTTTTTGTTTGTTTTTAAAGGAACAGGTATGTGTCTCTTTATACAAGGTAGAGAGATGGAGTCTTTTTGCCTTTCAAAAAGTTACTTATTCGCTTGAAGTTTTGCAGAAGAAAAGTTATTTACACACTGGGCAAATATGTTCTGTTTATCTGCCAAGACAATTCTTGCACCACAGTAATTCCTTCTGAAGAAACAAATGTCCCCTTTCAGATTACAGCTATGCACAATTTACATGAATTTTTCCAGGACTCCACTTTAGAAAAACTGCACTAACAATTACATGTTTTTCTTTTCCCTCATGTGTAAGCTGTGAGCTTTTTATCATGGCCCCATGCTTATACAAGCCAAAGAACTAGCAGGTGATAACCTGTAGGTGTTATGAAAAGTACTCTGCTAAACCGGAGCGCTGCAAGTTTTGTCAGAAAAAATGACGTTTTACTACATCCATGTTAGAAGGGCAGATCAGAACAGGAATTGGGAGCTTGATGCAAATGTGGGACTATCTGATCTGTGAAACACGTCCAGCCTTGACTGTTTCCCTTCTTTTGAGTCCCCATCTAACAATGTTGAGAGGTCTGTTATGCTTAAAGCAAGTCTCCTAACGTTTGTTGTGCCAAGAATTCTATTACCAATAGAATTCTTTAAATAAATTCTGCTACCAATGAATTCTTTAAATAAAATCTTTTTTAAAACTGACCCCCCCAGCTGAAAAAAAACCCCAAACCACCAGCTCCTTCTGAACAGAGGTTATAATGACTCTTCATTAGATTCCTTTAGCTTGGTGGCATATCCAAGGGTTACCAGGAAGATGTGGAGGTAGGGATGGATGCAGAATTATGGAGCATCCTCTACCCTAACAGCTGAAGGTGTTGCTAATTCTCTCAATACCTGGTCTGGACTTTTTCTTCTGTTGTCCTTCATTTAGAGATGAAGAACTAGCAACAGGGAACCAAATTCAAAAGCAGTCCAAGCCAAATCCTAAGTAACCCCATTTAGCTACTAGCTAATACTAGAAGTGCCTAATCTCGTAAGAGTCTGCATTTTGATATAAAAATCTGAGCCTATCTATTTATTTTTTTATCAGTGTGAAAATCAACACCTATTTCCTTATGAGGGTGTTGAGCCTGGGCAGAGTGATGCCTGGTTCCCCTGGGATGCAAGTCCACTGAGAATTCTTCCAAGATGCTTAACCCTGGGGCCCAATGAAAGCACTGGATTCCTGCAGAAATACAGTTATACAGATGCTTTTTTTTTTTTTTTTAAACAGGATTGGCATACACAATGCCCCCAAATAGCCTGTATAAAGTAACCTACTCCTTAGAGCACAGGCTCTGGAAGCAGAGGCTGTAAGCCATGAGGAGACATCTGCCTCCTCAGAGGACTAAGACATGTCTCCAAGGAATTCCCTAAACTGTAGACTTAAAAAAGGTCTTATAATTTTTTTCTATTTTTAATTAATCTTGAGTCTTCAACAGTAACAGGCGCAGACTTTTAGAAAAGGGATGGACAGTTTGAGTTGGGAGGAGGGAATTGGATCTTCTTCTTTGGTAAGTGTAGTGCTGTAATCCCATTTATTGCTTCTGCTGGCCGCATCTAGAGGTAGCCCAAACTGATTCTGCACAGATAAGTATCTATAAGGCAAACCCTGGGAAAGGGTAAAGCCTCTCAAGGGACCAGGCTAGAGAAACACCAGTCCAGAAGTCGGACTTTAACTTTTTAAGTACTTTCTAGCCATACAGGTACCTATAAGTATAAATCCACCCAGAGGTAGGCTGGATTTAGTGCCATAAAAATCTTCCTTGAAGATCTAAGCTGTAGCCATTTGCCCAAGGTAACTCAGTGTGTGGCGCAGCAGCCGAGAGGGCTTCCTTACGCTTTGTCCTCCACGGGTGCCTTGCACTAGGACCCTATAGCTCTGCAACAATTCTTCTTTAATACCTCGCTGTGCAGAGCTCCAGGCAGGAGGTTTGTTTATCACTGCTGGTTGCCTAAAGGGCCTACGTTCATTTCCTCCCAGAGGAACAGAGCCCTCCTGCCAATTTGGATGGTTGCAGTGGGTGCTGAAGGCAGTTCCTGAGCCTGCAGCACACGACCAAGAAAAGCACCTCGGGCCTCCCCCGCTACCCATCTTTCAGGTGCAGAGCTCTCTGGACGTGACCAGTGGTCACAGTAAAGCTGTTATTGCTGGACTAACATCTCACAGGTGCATTGCCTCCACCAAGAATTCTCAATAAAACCCAAGAAGCATTTTTTTTAAACTCATAACTGCTCAGATATTCCCAATTGCAAATCTTTAAAATACTCTGCATATCACTAGGATTAAGCATTATTTGCTTTGCGTCACCCATGCCTTGGAGGTTAGCAATTACTGATTTGCTTTTACTCTTGGTAATGCCTTATTTTATTGAAAAACTATTTTTTTTCTTGCTAGCAAGTTCCTCTTCTATTGGAACTGATGTATTAGGTCATTCACAAAAGACTTGTGACATTATTTATGTGACATATAAGATGTCATTCACAGAAAACCTATATAGGTGTTAGCTGTGGAGAGTAATATTATCTTGATAAGCTGCATTTTCTAAATACCTTGTGGAATTTGTAACTCTCTTATGTTGTCCTATGTTTTAAAAGCAAGCTAAAAATAGACAGAAATTAAACACAGGTTTTATACAGTAAGTTCAAATGGAGATGTTTCCTGTAACAAATATGTGTCATTTTATAAACATATTTCCTTTTTTTCTGGAGAAGAATTTGGTCAGTATTTCTGGTATTTTAATACTCCTGATGTACTTGTTATGATTGGTCATAGGAAAAGTATATAGACCTTTGGCTAGTGGAAATGGAAGATATATTATTGTTTTAATTACCGATTGTAGCAAGTGTTAGGACAAAGGCATATATTTTCTTTTAAAGGGCTATTGGGTACCAGGTTGCAACTGCTGTAATAAAAACAAATATCTGTATGGTGTGTGATTAATATAAGATAAAGCATTAAAAATGAAAATTAAAAAAATATTTTAGTTTTTTTTTTCCTTGCATTTTTCTCTGCTTAGGCAGTGAGAGCAGGCTAGTGTGTTCGACTTTTTAAAAATCTATTTGGTTTCACTTACTAGCTTCTATAGAGTGAGGCATTTCTTACAAATGCAACAACATTAGGGGCCTCTTAAAATATGAACTGCTCTTTTTGCTGAGACAGTTTAAAATCATCTTAGATTTTGTATTAACTTTACATTTTTGTTTAAAAGTTTTTATTAAATCCAGAATTTAGGCCTAAGTTATCCTGACACCATCCCTTTAAGAAAATGTCAGCATATAGTAAGCACTCTGGATACGCTTTAAATTTTATTATTGTAGAGAGGGTGTTGGGGGGAGGGGGAGGCAGGGGGATGTTGGACAATTCAGAGCAAAGGGGAAGAAAACCTAACAAATTCTTGGGTACTGTCCAATTCCTGAGCTAAGCCATGAACTCCATATTTGGCTTGAAATAAGGAATTTTCTCCTCAACAGCTGTCCCTGGAGTCAATATAAACTGTTCTAAAATATTTAGTTACCAGCAGAGAGATACTACAGGAGACACTAAAACAAACTGTTGTGAAGCACTGGCCATTGTAAGGGAGCCCTGATTCATAGACTGCACTGTACATTGCATAATGGTGCAGCTATTCCCCTACATGTTTTCATTGTTATGGCATGTTACATAACGAGAGGGCTTCCAAGGCACCTAAATACTTCTTTTGGGAGGAATGACACAGAGATCAATAAGGCTGTTTGTAAGGAAGGAATGCAGATCCAGGCATGATGATAGAGGCTGAATTACCTTTCCTTTATTCCTTAGAAGACTTTTAAAAAGAATATGGTGTTCACCTCTTTGCCTGTCTTTGTGCTTTTTAAAGACTTACTGCTCTAATAAATGATGATTTTTGGAAACAATACTTCCTGACAATGGAAGAAAGCCAAAAAGCCCTTAAAACCTAACTGGAGCATTAGAAATAAAAGTACCCTTTGAGTAAAATTTTACCATTTTGAATGAACTTTGTATTCAATCAAAGTCTCGAAACACTACTTAAAATGAAGCCATAAGAAAGACATTACTTTTCTTCTTTCATTTATGAATCATCATAAAAGCAGGATAAAAATGTCTTTGTTAAATGCTGCTTGACTCCTCAGCTGCTGAACTGAAATCCTATGCTAATCCAGTGTATGCAACTGAATAATGAACTGAGACTGAGATTACCTACTCTAGGTTTTATATTTATACTGCTACAAAAGCAGCAACCTTACTGTATATTTAAACAATGTATAAAAGAGAGTGCATGCAAATAAAGAATGTCAGGTAGATATAAACCAGAACTGGCTGGAGTAAGGGGGCTGTGGAGCTGTATCTTTTCTTATGGAACATTTTGCAGTTTGCTAAGAACCCTGTGTATTTTAATACCATCATGGATGATGACCGTTGTTGAAATTTGAAGTATTGACAAAGAAGGTTTGGATTAACTTCTGCAGAGAAAGTACTACCAGACTGCATCACAGGATGGAATAGTCTTTGCAGGATTTCTCCCTTCTAGGGCAGTTCAAAAGAATGCAATAAAATGGGTTTATTTTGTACTGAAATGCAACAATTGGCAAGAGTCATCTTGCAACTAAGGCAAAAGATTAAACCTGGTACAACATCAAGAGGTTGAAACTAAAGTCTTTAGCTCACAGGTATTAAATTAAGATTGCTGGCAGTGAACTCATTCATGTTTTGGATGTTGGCTGTTTCAAATGTGGTTAACCTCATTCAGTTAAAGTAAAACTGGGGGACTGTTTATACTGTTACTAGAAGGGGCAAAAAAAAAGCTTAGCATTTGCTCAGCTCAGGACAACACAGAAGGTATGGGAACAGAGAATGGGAAGAGGATCGTAAGGATAGTGAAAGGAAAAAAGACAAAAAATGTAAATATGTAGACATATGCAATATGCAAGAACGCAAATAACTGTGGGTTCTGAAAAGATGAGGATTTTTCCTGTATTGTCCATAGTATTTGGGGACTGAGCAGTTCACAATAACAACTAAATTGTATATTTTCTAAACTGAGGCAAGAATTGATGTTAGATTTCTGTACAAAATTGCTGTCTTCCTCAGTAGAACTATTGTCATGAATGAAAGACAGTATCATCTTAAAATTATACTGAGACATGGGAACCAATTGTTTACACAAATTTGGTCATATAGTTTGAGCTGTAATAACTTTTTAATGAAAAGAAACCATTTTCTAGGGACAGTCTTAGAGAATAGTTTTCTCTAAAGCCATGGCACTGGTTGAGACAGCTAGCATGTGCAGTCTGGATACTCATCTCTTTCCAGTAGCCAACTGGCATATTCCTCCAGCAGGCTAGTAGAGAGCCCACACTACTGTTAAGAGTATTTAATTGAATCTCTTTTGAACACCATTTAATTTATTCTCTAGGTAGAGTGTCAAGGGTTGGAGGGCCAAAGACGGTTTTTCTACAAGAGGCAGGAGTGAAAGGCATCAGCATGCAAGTGGCCAACAAGCTGCTGGAAGCAAAGGTAAATAGAATGCTCCCATTTGTGCTCTTACCTATAGATTGCCTTAGCTGTCCTAGACTGATGAGCCATTCAGGTTTAGGATGAATGTAGAACGGAAAGGTGTGTCCGTGCTGCCAGTGAAAACCCCGCTAGAAATCAGAAAACTCATGTTAGAAAACTTTAAATTCATACAATTGCCTCTCTGTGGTAACCCCTAAATGAAGTCCGTTCTCTGGAGATAAATCGACTTTTGATGTGCATATTCTTCCAGTAAAGCACTGATATTTGCTGCGTTTGCTTGCATGATCTGGTTCCCTGTGAGAATCTATGCAGCATGAGAATATCCAACATTTTGACTGAAGTCTCCTTGGTGAGTGGATTGTCTTCAGGTTTTATTTTGCATAATGCAAAATGGGTTGTTGACACTTGACGAATAATAACAAATACTAATTTAAATATTCTGACAACTTCATTTAAAAATGATTAAAGAAGCATAATGAGAGAAGTTCTGAGAAGTTCTGAAGTCAGTGTTTTAATTTAAATATATTACTTTATACGTCATTTAACTTTTTCTGTACAAAGTTTAAAATTAATAATGTGTGGTTTTAAAGTTTCAGACAATTGTTGATTAGTTTATTTATGGAACATCTGCAATGAAAGCAGTTCTTTAAAGCTGTCAATCTGCAGTCTCCAGTAAATCACATCTTATTTCTGTGAATTTTACTGAACATACCCTTACAAATAAAAATTAACTCACAGCTCTCAAATGTTGATAATTCATATCTGCTGAAATAACTGATTTTATAAAAATATTCATTAGAATGAACACTTGGCACTTGGGCACAATCTGCACTCAATATGAAAACAGGTTTATAAGTTTTAATGTCATAAAATTTATGATGCCCGCAACCTTTCATATCTGCGAATGTAAAAACTTGAGTTTTAAAATTTTTTGCTGTTAGAAACAGAATGATCTGGAAGGAATTTTGCTTCAGACTCAGAAAAAGGTTTTATAGGATGGTTAGGGGGATTTTTTTACCTCGCTCTGAGGGGAATAGTACTGCGTCCATAAGCATCAAGGTCTTAAGTAGATCTGGTTTACCTTCATTTGGTCAAAGTTTGCTCTAAGTGGCGATAGCTGTAAGATACATAGCTATATTAGTAAAACTACTCATGTAGCTCCTGGCTGTGGCCCAAGCCAGCTGGTACATTCACAGAGGAGACCTGGCCGTGAGATCGCGCAGGGGCCATTCCCAGGAGCTGGTTTGGATGCTGCTACCCTGGTTTCATGGGTCGATGGGGAAGGGGACACATGTGGTCTGCCCTGTGCACGGCCCGTTGGCCTCAGGGCCAGCAAACAGTCCTGGGCCTCTTGTGAATATAACCAAAGCATCTAGCAAGGCTGAACTGATGACTCGCCCACAGAAGATTTCCCTGATAAGGGAAAGAACAAAGTATCAGTACCTTCTGGAAAAACACTGAACGGGAGGTTTTGTTATGCCTCAGAAGAAAATGTGCACCGTGCTTTAGCAGAGAAGTGTGTTCAGCAGAGATCTGCTCCTAAGCAGCCTGTCTTCTCCCTGCTCTGCCCAAAGCCTCCTCTCTGAGAAACTGCGATGTATCTTTTCCTTGCTCTTCTGGGCCTTATTTCACCACTGATGTGAGTTGGAGCTGTTTCTTTGCAGGTTGTGGAGACTTAACATACCCCAGCATATTACCCTGCAGAGTTTCCCCATAAATGTAGGTGGACAGACAGCTCCATTTATCTCTCCAGCAGACGTACTGTCTCTTCAGTAGCTCGTCCTAGTGAAAAACATGGTTTCTCACCTGCTTTTCATCCCTTTCAGAAGAAAGACAGAACAAAATATTCCTCAAATCCTATGACAGCAGTACTGTAGCCAGAAAAATAATGTAACACCATGAATTTAGCCCATAAAATGTTTAAGGTGAATTCTAAGATTCTTTCCCCTGGGCTTGATTTCATATTAATGTGTGCCAAAATCAGTCCTGCAGCACAGTCTACTGATGAATTCAGTCTCCCAGAGAGGTGGGTCCCCAGGGCACCGATTATTTGAGTTAATATATTTGGCATCCAGTACATCCATCTGAAATTCATAATCTCCAGGACTAAGAGGTCAAAAAAAATTTGGAAACAACTGAAAAAGGCATTTTCTTGTTGTTATTGTTTCTGGGATTAACATGGAGACATTTGTCTTCTTGCAAACATTAGTTCGAAGTGTTCTGTGATTACATCTCTAGTCCAAATCTTGTGAAGAAACTAGTATCACTCAACTAGACCTTAAAATGGAGACTATCTATGGCCATACAATGTTCTTTTGGAATCTTGCCAAATCTGACAGGCTAAGTAGGGTAGGGCATGTTGGGAAACTTCTGAGGAGAGGTTGTAGTTGAACCTACTGGCAATCTGCAAGCCAATTTTTGTCATAGCTTTCCTGGCCTTGTGCTCAGTTTTTCATATGACTTCTTGTTTCTCAGTATGAGCAAGGRAGTGTCTGGCCACGTGCCCAAGTTCAGCTGCCAGGTTTTGGGTGTACTCAGTGGTGTGGAGAATGCTTTGGGTCCATGCTACCCTTGTCCTTACCACAGCATCATATGGTAGACATTGTGTAAGCTGGTTGTGAGGCTTTTATTGAGTGGATCCCAAATTATGGGGCCTGGGGGTATCCTGAGCCGTTGCCTAATGGTGTGGTTCTGTGTCTCTGAGGTACACGTGCTCTGCTTCCAGGAACCTGCACRGGGAGCTCAGTCAAGGAGCACAAGTGTGTTCATCACCCTCTTGCTTGCACTCCTGTGGGCTGCAAATATAACTTTATGGGACTTCAGGGACTCCCTTTGGTGTAGAAGCTAAGAGGGATCATGTGTCTCCACTGGGTCTACAAAGTCGGGTATCTTTCCAAATCTGTTGCTTTGTGCCTCAGTTTCCCACTGATTAAAAATATCACGTCCTTGTCTCAGAGAGAAGCTTTGGGAACAAATATATGAATGAGTGTGATATTCTAGGGTACCATTACAGTAGAGGCTGTCAGTGTATTTTCTTTTTTTATGTGGCAAGTGTAAGATTTCAGATGTCCTTTATTAATTTCCTGGCTCTTATGTGTTTCACTTTGTAAATGATGTCATAAGTAAGTACACTGTCATTTAGCAACATTCACTGTTTTTACATAAAACTCATTTTCCCCGTTAATAGAAACATCAGTTTGGACCTAGTAAGGTATTATGGAAGGCCTAGTCAGTTCTTATATTTGTGGTATGTTACCCACCAAATGACGTCTATCTGTAAGACAAGTACTTTTCCAATTTTTGAAATTATGATTTTTTTTCCCCACCACCAATATGGCCTAAATTCTGTTAAATGAAAGTTTTGAGTCTGTCTGTGTTTGTATTTTCCCAGGCTCTTTCAATGCCTGAGGGAATAATTTATAGGGCTGTAATTTTGTGGGTTACTGTGTTATGACCATTTATAAATGGCTCCTTAGGGCACTAAAAGGGCCAAGAAAATATAAATACAAACACAAAACAGAAACAAATACCTGCAACATGAAGAAAACTACAAGGAGAGAGACCATATGGCCTAACAATTCAACTCCACTTAATGGCTCCATTCACCTCCTATTGAAGTAAAAGCATGTTTTACTACTGACTGTAGTGAAAGAAAAATTGAATGTTAAAACCTCACCTGTAACATGACAATCACCTAACTCTGTGTTTAATAATATCCATACTCATTTATTTATTTATTTWTTTAATATTGGGCTGCAGTTCTTTACTACCAAATATAACTCCTTATTCCCCCTTCCCTCCAAATTTAATAATGAATATTTTGAAATACTCCTGTAGCTTTAGGCTTGGCCGATTAATAAGCTCTTTATGACATTTTATGTTGCAGTAGTTAAAGGGAACTGTTGGCTGGGACACCTGATGGGAGCCAGGCACTGTGGGTCCTGGTCAGTTTTTACTGGAGAGAGATACGTGCTCCCACGGGGAGGAATCAGAGCTTTGCTGGGCTGAGCTGCCCTGTGGAAGCACACACCTTATTGTCAAGAACGTCCAAGCATCCATCATGGGCAAAACATCTCTACTCAGGGTATTTTTATTTAATTTATGTCCAGTTAACATCAACTTCTGATCACTGATTTGGGTATAGAGAAAAAAGAGAACATCAGCAATCAAAAAATCACTTAGGCCAAACACTTTTCCCTCCCTCTTTCCCAGGCTCAACTTCCCCTGTGTTTGCTGGGGGTTAAACTCAGTCTGTCCCAGTTACTTCAGTCAGGTGATGGGTGACAGAGGAGGTCTAGGGTTGTGTGCATAACTGTTTTATCTGCTGCTCTCTTTGCTCATTTATTTTGTTCTGCTGCACTTTGCTTCTTACTGCTTTTCCTCTGCTGCTATTTGCTTCTCATTCATTTTCTCTGCTGCTCTTTGCTTCTTCAGGTTTCCTTGCTACGCTGGTTCTTAGTGCCTTTCCTCTGATGTGGGTTGCCTGTGGGCCACAGTCACTCAGAGGTGTCCCTGTCTTGGTGTGGGTCCTCTGCGGGCTGCAGTCCCACAGGGGTGTCCCTGCTGCAGCGTGGGTCACCTGTGGGCCACTGTCCCTGGGGGGACTGTAGGATATTTACAATACCTACGAGCATCTTGCTCTGCATCACACCTTGTGAAGCTTGTTTCTCTCCACTGTGAAGTGAAGATTTCTGATGTGCTTCTAATTCCTCTGGAATCAGGTTCCTGAATATACCTGAAAAGGTATTCCTCTGCTCTTTAATTCTCCACTGTTAAAAATAAGTACACCACGTATACATACAGTGTACATACATACCCTACAGACCGTGAGGTACTCTGAGAGCACGGACATATGGACAAATGTCTCGTTTTGAAGAGAAKATGTCTTTTCCTTTATTGTGTGATAGATTTTGTGAATAACTACCTGCAAAGGCATTATGGGCCAAATCACGGGCAGTAATCCTGCACAAGACTAGCTTCCTGGCTTCATAGAGACAAACGTTGCACAAGCTAAGCTCTGTGATTTAATGATTTAGGACAGTGTTTTTCTGTGAGGAGTCTGCGAAAGACAGCTAATGAAATCAAGGCTTTGCTCAGCTTACGTTTACTAAACAAGCCTCCCATCTCCCCTGCAGAAATGTTGAAGATCCAGAAATAGAAAAAGCCAAAAATCACTGTTTTGGACCATTCCTGCTCACATTAAATCTATTATGAGTTTTGCCAATAAATCTATTTGAACTGGGACAGGAGGCTGTATGAGAATGTTTAATGTGGCTGAGACAAACAACCTACCTTTTTCCCACCAGAGGAAACTTTTCCTAAATAGTAAGAAAATGAAAAGAAGTGATGTAATCAGGAAGCTTTTTCAGCCACACTGATGGTTTGCAGAAGGGTAGGTGCCATATGAACAATGCTGCATGAGCCTCGAAACCTCCTGGCAGGGAAGTCAGTTCTGAATGAAAAATCCTTGCCAAATGCACCCTGTCATGTTTTCCATCAGTAGAGCTGCATGTTTGTGTATAATTCCTGTGGGATTGGAGGATGGTAATGTATACACACAGAAAAAGTTCAATTTCAAGTAGCTGCTAACATCCAGTAAACAATATGTTCCAAATTCCTTTCAAGGCTCCTAGCACACTGAAATTTTTTCTAAACACTGCCATTCTCTGTGATGTTCAAGACTATTGGTGAGAAGCCTTCATAACTATAAAAAGAAAAGAATTGGATACAAAATATTTCACATTGAAGCTGCAACAAACACTGTGCCTTCCTCCTAGCCACAGCCCTGTATTTTCACTGTGGCCATCACCATGGCACTTCAGCAAAAAGAGATTCCAGGCTATTTCAAAGCTRTGTGCCTCCACAGCGTTTCACTGTTTGATAATACCAGATGGCCTTGCTAAAGTTCATTTTTATCATCGTAAAATGGGGAGATTCTGGACCCTTATACTATGGGGGACTTCATGACCAAGGCAGGCAGTACACGCAAAGCTGCCCATGGCAGGGGGGTTGGACCAGATGACCTTTTAAAAGGTCCCTTCCAACCCAAACTATTCTATGATTCTATGAAAACAGAATAGCTTTCTCAGAGTTCTGATTATCCCAAACAATTACTCATTGAGCTGTTATAATGGAAAGTGTTTAGTAATTTGGCCTAATTTGCATAATAGTCATAAATTAACATAGTAATTTATAAAAAAGAGTAAGACACTTTCTGCCCCAAACTACTTTGTTGAGGCTGATACTTTATTGGTGCAGCTCAGTTCGTAAACTAAAATAATGCAATGCCTTCCTCCCATGTTGTGATTGCAAAAATTGCATCAATAGCAAAGAAAGAAAAAAATTACATTCAGGCACAGACAGATGAGCACCTTTACAGATGAAAAGTAGCAGAGAGGGATGGAACCATGAAAGAAAGAGAGCAAGAAATAGCATTCAAAAGGAAAATATCTTTTAGTAGTATATACTTGCTTTATATGAGACTGGGCTAGGAAACAGAAAGACGGAAATGCTATATCCTGCCACATAGCTGTCTCTAAGTTTGCAGACTTTAAAGCCCTAATTACAAGGCCTACAGTGGTCTTAATACGTTATGTTATCAGAGAATGTGTAGTAACAACTTAGAAAATAAGGGAATAGAGAGGTTTCAGAGGGTTATTTCTTTCATACAAGGCAAGGTAATGGATGTGCTTACAAAACAGGTGATGTGCATTTTGTTTCAATTTATCATTGTCTCACTTTTGTGATAAGGTTTTCTCACTGAAGTGAGAAGCATGTCTAATACTGTCAAGTGGAACCGTTAATAAGAGAGAGTATGAGAGTGCTTTGGTTTTAGAGCTTAATTAGACTTATAATTAAGCCATCAGTGAGACAAAAAATAAGAGAAACAAGAGTATTACATTGTGCCAGAGGAAAGTTTAGTAGCATGAAAGAAAAGCTGAATGTTTGAAGGGATAAACAGAAGATACAGAATAAAGGAATAACTGGTATCAAGAGGATTGGCATAACCATCAGTGCATGCTGTCCCTCTTACTCTGAACAGAATGCCAGAGCTTGTCATTGATAGTAATGGAAAGAGAGGCTGAGTCCTTTAAGGGAGCTGACTGTGCAAAAACTAACAAACTAGAAGGCTCTGTGAAACAGAGAACCAGGAAAAGTAATGCAGAGCGAGGAGGAGATACAGCCGTGGAATCAAACATTAAATGTGGAGGAGAAATGGAATGATTACATAGTGAAATTGAGAGTGTAAAAGATAAGAAAAGCAATACTGGCAAATGAAATGAATACTCTGAGATTAAGATAATAGAATTTCCAGGAGAGCGGATAGTGAATGAGAGATGAGAAGTCAGTAAAGGAAGGAGAAGGGCCTCTAAGAGCAGCCTGGATTAATTTACTGCCAGAAAAGTTAGAAATTGCTAAAATCTTTTCTAAAGCTGTGCCCCTGCAAAAGGAATTCAGCACAAATAAAGAATCTAGCAAACTATGGACCACTTGAAATATTATGTAAAAATGCTCCTGACTCTTAGAGTGACATAATTGTTAGTCTGTATGTTCAGTGAGAAAGAGGAGTTGACTTCCTTTGAATGAAGACCTAGCTTGGAAGCAGAATGCTACGGCGAAACCCTTTCCTCCCTGTGAGAGTGGACCTTCAATGACCAAATCAGTTTGATTGAACTTCTGGGTTTTGGGTACTGGGCAGTCTAGTTCTGTGCCTCAGGACTCTGAGGCAGTACTACAACTCTTGGGCAGTCAGCTCCATCTGCATTTAGAGATTGGGTCTTCCAGAGACTTTGCTGATGTTCACAAGCCCTGGTCCCACGTTCACAAGCCCTGATCCTCATGGGGGACTTCAGTCACCCCAATATCTGTTGGAGGGACAACATGGCAGGGCTATGCAATTCGGGAGGTTCCTGGAATGCATTGATGWTAACTTCCTTCTCCAAGTGGTAGAGAAGCCAACGAGGAGAGGTGTTACRCTGGACCCTGTTCTCACCAACAAGGAGGGGATGGTGGGGAATGTGAAGCTCGAGGGCAGCCTTGGCTGCAGTGACCATGAAATGGTGGAGTTCAAGATCCTTAGGGCACCAAGGAGGGTGCACAGCAAACTCGCTACCCTGGACTTCAGGAGAGCAGACTTCGGCCTCTTCAGGGATCTGCTTGGTAGAGTGCCATGGGATAAAGCCCTGGAGGGAAAAGGTGCCCAAGAAAGCTGGTTAATATTCAGGGATCACCTCCTCCAAGCTCAGGAGCTATGCATCCCAACAAAGAGGAAGTCAGGCAAAAATGCCAGGAGGCCTGCATGGATGAACAAGGAGCTCCTGGACACACTCAAACACAAAAAGGAAGCCTACAGAGGGTGGAAGCAACGACAGGTAGCCTGGGAGGAATACAGAGAAATTGTCCGAGCAGCCAGGGATCAGGTTAGGAAAGCTAAAGCCCTGACAGAATTAAATCTGGCCAGGGATGTCAAGGCCAACAAGAAAAGATTCTACAGGTGCATCAGGGATAAAAGGAAGATGAGGGGAAATGTGGGCCCTCNTAAAGTTCATTTTTATCATCGTAAAATGGGGAGATTCTGGACCCTTATACTATGGGGGACTTCATGACCAAGGCAGGCAGTACACGCAAAGCTGCTGTTGGTACTGAAAAGGCACTGAGTGGCACAAACACTCTCAGAAGAGTTTGAGATGCACCTGTGAGTTCACTGACTTTTTTAAAAGGAAATAAAACCCCTGCTCAGGGTTTTTGCAAAGCATCACATGCATGTGTGTGTGTTTATGCACGTTCATAATAAGCAGAACCTTTGCTTAGCCACATGGCAGCATTGCAAGCCCTATCATCAACACTGAGGTAACAAAAGAAAATTCCTCTGTGTTTAACCCACAGTTTGTTTCTTCACACAGTACAGGCCATAAACATCAGCCATTGCAGCTCAACCAAACACACCGAATTCCCTTTCAGCCTGAAGGGTGCACGGATGCACGCATACAGCCCTCGCTACTCTCAGACAGTCTCTTGCACACTTGCCATTAATGCCGTCACGTGAAGGAAGCTGCTTCGGCTTCATTTAAAGAGGAAGAGATGTGAGGGACCATACTTGAGAGCTGGAATATTTAATCCAAGAGCTTATGCAGTGCTTCCAGATATTCAATGAACAGACTTCAAAAGTCATGAGGGTAGCTTCAAAATCATGACTCGGCATGTCATAAAATGTACCATGCTTTGCCTTTAGACTTTGAACTTTTAGACATGAGGCATGTGCATCTTTAAACCTCAGCATGAGAAACTTCATTTGGTACCCAGGCCACCTAACCTGTGGCTTCATTTTAACCACATCATGGCACTACTCTAGCACCCCTTTCTCATTAAGGGGGAGAAGGAAGTGTCTTTGGAGGCCTGTAGAGGGAGATCCTGTCTGCTTAAATTCTGCAGGAAGGATGGATTCTTTGGGTGCTTTAGGGTTTCCATGCCAGTTGAGTGCTTAAGGTAAGCAATGAATGCTCCTGCTTGAAAGCAGCAAACTGAGGTTCTTCATGAACTGGGATTTTAAGAAAAATCTAATGTACTGGAATATTCTTGATAAAATCCCGTGAGCTGACAACGGTATAAGAGAGCAGATGAGAAAAACAATACAATTTTGTTTGGGTTAGTCAGGGCCTTTAAATGCCTACAATTGCAAATAGAGTTTCCTTACCTTCTCCTTACCTTCTTCCTTAATCACAAATGATGATTAAAAGATTTGTTATGTTATGATGAAATAATACTAATTGTCAAGCCACAAACTGTACTCCAGAAGTAGTTGAATACATGGCTACCCTGTGTTTATAAGTTGATTTTCCAATAAATTCTCAAAATGCAAATGATGAACTGGTTTGGAACATTGCTCTGTTTCTGTAGAGAAGCAGGATGGTTACTGACTGCACCCATCACACTGGAGGGACACACTGGATTGTGCCCGTTCACATGTGTCTGGGTAATCTTACTATTGTGAGCCTTATGGAGAGCTTGCTGGGAATTTGCAGTGGAGTTGTTTCCAGTCCTCACAAGCTTATCATGTCCTTATGCAAATAAATCAGGAACTCAGAGTCTTCTGACTCCTGCTGGCTAACATCCCTAGGTACTTCTACCCCCTGCCTGGAGGCTAAAATGATCTTTTTAATCATCATTTGTGATTATGAGGTGAATGAGTGTGACAGATGTTGAGTTTAGCTAACAACAGAGACTAAAGGTAAGAAAGAAAATTTTCCCATCAGTTATAACAGAAATGGATCAGCCTTGAAGTCTGTGAGTGTAGATCAATACTTTTTTTTGTTTGTTTCTTTAGTAGAAATATTCATAGGATGAAAATTAATCATTCGCATTGCGTTGCTGCTTTCAGTCCCTGACTATCTGGGCGATGCTGGAGTCAAGCGCCTTCAGCTATTAGTCTCTATCTTTCAAATAGGAAATAATTTCAGTAAAGAGGATACAATTTACTTTGTAAAAGCTGTCATTGTAATGTTAGCTACTATATCACTGCTAACATTGTATACTGTCCCATGAACAGCTAAAGCCCATAACATTTTTCCTACATGTCACACCTCCAATGACTTCATCCTTTGACTTTGTGCAGGACTTCAAACACAGAAGTAAAAAGCAGGCTCCAAAGAGGGTGACATTTGACTAAGCTGGAGAAGAACAGATTTTGAACTTTACTAGTAAAAACTGAATTTATATTCTAACTGATGAAAGGCGTTGCCTTGCCCTAAATAAGCTGTGAACAGAAAGAAAGAAAAATTGCCACATTTTAAAATATGGAATCAATCTTTATGACCTGAGAGCAGTAAAGTTCATCATGCTGGTAGTTTTATTTGTTGTGCAAGCGGTCTAGCTTCTACTGACAAGATAACAAAAGTGCCTAAACATGATTCCAACACTACTGGTTACGTATAGCCATAAATGGTGATTTGTGAAGCGGCTTTAATAGGTGTGATAATACTTTACATTTCAACAGGGCCTGATATCTAAACCAGAAGACTTCTAAATATTAATTGAGCCTTACAAAATTCTTGTGAAGTAAGTATATTAAGTTTAGAAGAAAGATTATCTAAAATGTTAAGCAACTTGCCAAAAGTTGTATAGTAACCCAGGGCCTGACCTGGGAGTACAGCTCTCCAGTTAATGCTCTAAGCCGTTAGGCTGCACTAGATTACAGTTCACTGGAACTGTAAATGAACTCAGAGCAGTCCTAACGCATAAGGAAATGATCCTTAATGTCTTCTGTCAGCAAATTACAAGGCAGCAAGTCAGCCACACTGGAACTTACCAGAGAATTTGATGCTGGAGCAGTTGGATTTAATAATGCAACTAATTATACTTGATGTGGCACTATATGAGAGGGTTCTCCAGCATAGACATAAATGACATGTTTGTTTTGAGAATAGGAGAATCCTGTCTTGGGAAAGTCAGTTGAGTATTCAGGCTTGACTTTGAAGCCTTTGATGAGAGAAACATGTCTGGTCTAATCTCTGAGTGACAGGTTCATAAACGCACACACTACAGTTGATACGCTAATGGCCATATTATGCTCTGCTGATTTTCTTTGCCCTGCTCATTCAATTTCTTTAGAGGCATCCAGAGATGAAAGAGAAAAATGCACAGTATGTTGTAAAGACCAAAAAGAGTTTTTGTTTGCAAACTCTCTTGTTATCAAGAAAAGCATTAGAAATGTACAGCAGCTCGTGTAACTTAAAGAGGCCACGTAGTATGAAAGAATACCAGTCTTTTAGATGAAAACCTGTCAGTGTCCATGGGAGGTAAATGTAGATTAGTGAAGATACAATGTCACTGAGAACTGCAGGCTTCTGTCTTTGCTCACTTTGCTGGTCCCATCTGTGGAAATCATTTGCTATCAATTATGACTCCCTCTCCTGCTTTATGTCATGATGTGACTTATAAGCAGAAGAACAACTGGCTTCACTTCTTACTAGGGAATTCTTCCAGAGTAGGGTAAAGGAAGCCTTCAGCAAGTGCAAACTGATGGTGAAAACAAGGGTTGCTATGATGCTGTATCTCTTACTGGTAGCTGTCACAGCTGCACTGAAGCTCTGGGCAGCTGGGACAAAAATCAGGATAGCCTATGAGCTGTGTGAAAGTAAAGCAATGCTTTTCACTGGCTCTCTTTGAGTGAAGGTCACTGATTTTCTGTGCATCTTGCACAGGGTAGAAAACTGTGTCTCTGTAGCCATTAACAACAGCTGGTACAGAACATTAGCAAGTCCATCATAAAAAATCTTTGTTTATTCTGCTTCAAAATCAAGTCATTGCATAACGATAGTTTCATTTCACGCCCCACTGGAAAATCACCTCTCTCTACTTGAAGATCTCCGAGTTTAATTCTTGGTATATGTTTTTCTCTTACAAAAGATAAAGTAAAAACGTTAGTCTTGCATTCATAGGCAAGATGTTCTTGCCAGTTTTATAGACATAAAACCATTAATCTTTCCATTAATGATTAAAAAAAAAAGTTCATTAGAGCCTGGGTTGCAAGAAAATTATATAGCTCTTATAGCTATATTTTCTGATTTTCAAATGTCCTCTCTCGTGTCAAAAGCTTAACTACATTAATTCAGGGATATGTCATAGTGTGGAAAAGGGCAGTGAGCTGGGATGCTGGGGTTTATGCCACTCTCCTGTTTGGTGGCCTGTGGTGAGTGACCTTCCAGCATAGTATGTCTGAATGCTCCCTGCCCTTTGCCCACTCAGAGCCTATGCACTCTCTCCCCTCCACTGGAAAAAATGGGATTCTATCTTGATTAGGCATTAAGAGGCATTCAAAGAATGAACAATAAAGTTTATTTGTGGATGTCAATAGTGAAAAGTAAGACAATGGGTAGGAATCCACTCTAAGCTCCCCTCTCTCCCTCTGTGCTCTTCTCTCTCTCTCTCCCCCCGCCCCACCTAGAGTGTAAAAGGGACCAAAAAGGCTCTGAATAGCAACTCTGCTCTCCCCTATGACCTCAGTGGGAACTGAAAATCTGAAAATACAGCTCACAGCTGATAATGGATTTGGAAGCTGACTCCTGTTACTGAAAACACACTGCTCCTCCTCAGCCCTTCCTCCAGTTTGGACGTATCTGTTAACTGCCCAAGGGAGCTGCATTCTTCTTTGATTTGGATGTCTGGAAAACCTTCACCTTAGTGTAATACCGCATGACTCTGAGATTTGCAGCCTGTTCTTTTTTACATGCTGTTGTGCCCATAAATGCTCATCAAATATTTGCTCTTTGCTGTCTGTTGTAACTGTCCCCAAAAGTACTGTCTGGCAAATATATTGAGTTATAAATCTAAGGGATTATTACGGCATTATAAAATTGCCTTCAGCTGACTAGATCAGAGCAGTAGATAAGTTGTCATGATTTTTACATGTATTTTCTGTTGGACAACTCTATGCTTTGGATTCCTGTTGCAGAGAGTCCGGACACAGCCAGGAAAAAATGCATATGGATTAGTTAATATTTATGTGATCCTTTGTGATGTTTCATTCACCTGTTTAGGTGATTACATGCATGGTGTGGTCCTAATGATGTGTAAGGTACTCTGTTCTTCAATGCAGACTGTCCTTATATGCACTCTATATGTCTTGATGATCTGCCTTCGGATCTATCTTGCTAGCAAAACATTTGGTCCATTTCTTCGTGCTCTTAGGAAGTCAGCTGGATAACAAACAGCTTGCATTGTTTGATGCTCCTGCCCCCTCAGTGAACTTGACACCTCAGTCAAGTGACATTTAATTTCCAGTCAGTGGGGAACGACGAGAGCTGCACACAGGACACCACACAGTTTTGTTCTCGTCCTTAGGCTCTCTCTGGTCCCTAAGTCAATAGATACTGGGATTGCAGTGAGACTGGTATACGTCATGTGCAGGGCCTCAGAGACTTTCCTGGCAACCTAAGGAATGGATCATCCTAATGGACTTTGAAGATTCTTTTAATCATTGGTAGGTAGCATGTGATGACTGTTAAAAGCTGTTTTGTGGATAGGGTATGAGAAGCAAGGACAGGTAGCCTGGGACGAATACAGAGAAATTGTCCGAGCAGCCAGGGATCAGGTTAGGAAAGCTAAAGCTCTGATAGAATTAAATCTGGCCAGGGATGTCAAGGCCAACAAGAAAAGATTCTACAGGTGCATCAGGGATAAAAGGAAGATGAGGGGAAATGTGGGCCCTC
>JAYKAV010003020.1:537106-585327 GCA_035582835.1 Phoebastria nigripes
CCTGGATGGGGCTCTGAGCCACCTGATCTAGTTGAAGATGTCCCTGCCCATGGCAGGGGGGTTGGACCAGATGACCTTTAAAAGGTCCCTTCCAATCCAATCTTTTCTATGATTCTATGATAATAGGCGAAGTCTCTGGTTCCCAGCACCATGCTTTTCAGATGCATTTCCAGAGAGCCTACCTGGTGGTGGAGCTCTTGTTTCTAGTCTTTAGACATAAAGTAGCGGGCAGGCGAGGAACTTGGSCTTAGCCAAGCCACAATCACTTTTACTCTGGAAAACACTAGACAGTTACAAAACAACATCCTGTACGTACCCTCCTCCCCCGCTTAATGTGATCTCATCTCTCCTGGGAGTCCTGGTTTGGACAACATCTTTCCTGCCTTTTCATCAGGCATGTGGTAGTGGTTTGGCCTTTTTACTCACACAATCAACTTTTATCATAGTCTCTGTCGTTCTTTTGTTCACGTATTTCAGCTGGGAGCAGCCTAGTTTGCATACTCCCCACCCTCCACTGGCTTCTTTACACAATCGGTCAAAGCAATGACCTTACTGGTGGAAAACCCCTTTTTCCACTAAAGAAAGATTATGAGACACCAATGGGTCTTGCCTGCTTTCTCATTGTTAATCCCCTCTGAGGTCTCCATATGCAAGTATGAGTGTTGTCAATATTCAGAAGAGTGAGCTTGAGGCTCAGCTGGTCAGTGGAGACATTGCAAAGCAAGGATCTGTGTAAAAGGTATGTCAAAAGGCATTTCCCAAAGGAGGAGTCATTCCTGGGATAATGTGGACAGATCCCAGTGCAGAAGTCTATTTCTCGTCTGTATATTAAAAGAGGAGGAACCTTGTCATTTCAGTGCAAGTATCACACACTGGTACAGTGTAAAGTTTTGCCCCCACAACCCACCTGTTTTACCATTTCCAGACAATAAAAGTAGTACTTACACATTGGCAACTTCCTGATGTATTTACAAACTGTGCAAGTCAACTGCTAACCCCCTTCACACTGTTCAGGTGCTTTCCTGTCACTGGAGARCCTGAAGAGCTCTCACATTCTCCAGAGACCACGCTTTTGCTTGCAGGGACTGTATTGTAATTCTTTCCTCTATTGACCTTTTTCATCTCAGTTTTACTTCTTTTCTTTCGAAATGTTCATTTTGTAGCTAACTGAAAATCTCTTAGATTGTCTTGATGCAGATCATCGTGAAGATGAATTTGCATCACAGAGAAACACTGCTACTACGTTTGGCTTTAGCTGAGATCCTTGCTGGCTGTTTGAGCAGAGAGGCCAAGGATTTAATTTATCAAGGGACTGAATTTTTTTGTTACCTCTCCCGTGATTTGGTCCCTACTCAATGGAGGACTCCATCCAATGCTAAGTCTGACATTGTTTTCAAGCAGCATAACACTTGCATCAAAGAAGAAATGGGGGGAAAAAGCACTTAAAATGTTCTTTCAGTTTTCGCTTGTAAACGCCCCCATGGGAGTAATTTACTGTGATGATCCAAACATGCTATTTTGCAGTAGTATTTTAGAACTCTACTGCAGAATTGGTAAATACAGGATTAAACTTTCCTAAGTTGAGATGAATGGACCAAGGCTGGAAATCTAGAATGGTTCSGTGCAGGTGAAGGTGATGGAGAGGGTGACAGGTGAACGTATTTCCCCCATAGTGTTAGTCTACTTGTTACCTACTGCTGTGCTTTCACAGAGGAACGTTTGGTAAAATGTGTGATTCCAGTGGGAAAAAAAAATGCAAATAGTGTTTTGCCATCTTTTATTTTTTGGCTTTATGGGGAGTGCTGTCTGCTGGAAGGGACATAGGAATTGTTTGAGCACTGTGCTGCCTCAGTACACAGAAAACACTGCCTTTTTTCTGCTCAGTTGGTGAAAGGGCTCCAGTAATGTTGGTCATATCTGGTAGAAAAAAGTAAGTAAGTACTTATTTCACATTTGGAGAGCTATCCATATTTTTGTATCCTAATACTTGAGAATTTTTTTCTCCCCGTCTTTTCAAACAAGCTGTGGAAGCTTCTTTTAGCTGCATGCAGCGTTACAGATATTTGAGATTAAAGTGACTGCAGTGGAAAGAACAGCTGATACTGGGGAAAGAGCATTATAAATCACTCCTGTCTCTAAATCAGTTTTGTCTCAGACATATTTTTGTCTCTATTAAATTGATTCTAGTGCCATTCATGACTAGCCCCTGAGTTTGGTAATTTTCCATGGTGAAAGCTAAGATGGATAACGTTTTAATAGCTGTAAGAAAACAAAAATGATTCCATTGCACACATCTGGATGAACTGAAATCCAGCTTTCCAGGCAATCCATTCTCTCTACTGCTATTTTGAGAAATAATCATGCTGTCTTATTTAGGATTATTTTAAATACTCTGGGCTTATTTGCAAGAAACATTATTTCCTGATTTATAACTCTTGCAGCCCTATTGACTTATATGGAAAATGAGACAGTGTCAGACTCATTGCCATTCTCGAAGGTATGTAAATAGCAGCTGTCAGTACAAACAAGACTGCAAAGGACCTTCCTTTGGAGGCCATGCATGAAGTATGGCTGTTTACTTACTGTTGGAAGGAAAGTGGCTAATGTGTTCCCTGCAGGCATCAATCCAAAGCCAGTCTGTCACGACAAGGCATCTCTCTGTCAGAGCATTTGATCCAGGAGTGCATTTTGCTGTTTTTATAAACTCATGCCCGGAGTAACCCAGCTGAAGGCAGCAGAGCTATCCTGGGAAGCTGAGGTCTTTTTGCCATATGTACAGTCTTTGTTGTGTGGGGTATGTAGATAGTAGAGAGTTGGAAACTGGAGGATCACAGGCTGCTTGTGTGGTACACTGTAAAAGATGTAATTCTGTGATATACAGTATTGGACCCAGTTTCCGACTAGAAAGCACAACTGGATTATTTCATTAAAAAATATAGCCAGCTGGCTCGGCATTTGGTCTTATAGAATCTCTTGTAAGATTATTGTTTCAGTCTGAGACGAATTGCATACTTCTAATTAACCAGATAGGAGATGGGAGCATTGCGTAAGTGATAGTATCAAACCATGGCAATGCTGTGTGGGGGAAAGGAGATGATAATGATGTCTTACCCAGGAAGGCATCTGTGAAACAGATCTGGTGGAGTCAGAAAGCATGGAAGATGCTTGAGAAGGCAGTGAAAGCTGGCTTTTATTCACAGCTCTTTTGGCAGGAGCAGTACTCTGAGGGAAAGCAGAGAATTAAAGGGTTTCTTTTTTTTTCTTTTAAAGCAAGCTCCTCACTGGCAAAAAAAGTATGTTAGAAATTGACTGGATATTCAGAGGAGAGATAAAACAAGGGAAAGAAAAAAGCTGACTTATTTAAATAGCAAATTGTTTTAGTTACCCATTTGATACACACAGTTGTCAAAAGATCACCATAAATATAGTGGTAGCTCCCAGTGTTGACAACACTTTGTGTACTTGTAATACATTGTATAGTGCACAATATTGGTAGGATACATGTTTATATCTTGGTCCAAGCTATATGTAGAGCTGGATGCAGGCATACACTGCTAGAGGGAAAGAGGTGGAATATGACATAGTGTTGCAAAAGGTGATAGTCCAACTCCTGCATAGACAAGAATCACTGTTGAGAGGAAAGCCGTTGCTCTTGCAAAGTAATCCACAAGCCTGCATGTGAGACTTCAAAGCTACAGTGCTTTGTCTCATCTTCTTTTTAATATGTTGCCAGGATTTGCTTTCCTGTTCCAAAGCACTCTGCTTGGCAAGTCTTCTGTTTCGATTTCAGCAGGGCATTTCTTCCTTAGGGCTTCTACCAATATCAGWGCATACACTGTTTGCTACTATTCCTACCCTTATTCATAGAAGTTCCAGCTAGATTAAAGGCAAGGTGTAAAGGAAGAGGAAAATCACGTGTACACTTTTTACCTAAAGGGCAGTCATACCACAAGCGAGGTACAAGCTAGTACTCAGACGCAGACATCAGTGCCAATATGCTTCCGACAGGGCAAAGGTTTGCTAGAATAATCCCTCCTCTACATGTCTGCTATTGCTAGTCCTGAAAATGCTCTGCAATGTTACAGAATCAACAAGGTGTCAAGTAAAGATGTGAAAGGGAAACTATAAATTTTGCTGAATTCTTCCATTTTGGAATCTCTCTCAAAAGAAATTGCCTCTGAACCTTGTATGTTTATTTTCTGCCATTTGCAGGTCACCATCATTGTTGTTACCAATTTATCTGTAGGTGGATGGGAGCCAGTGAGTTTCCCCCTTCTTTCTAGTTCTGCGGTTGAAGGCATTCCTCCTAGGGGATGTGTGTTCTTCTTCACTGTATGTGTTTCATTCTTCATCATTTGCTGGGTGCGCTATTCTCCGCAATATGCAGAGGTACATATTGTATAGTTTCCTTTTTCTTTTAGAATTTGAGAATCTAAATAACCTTAATACCTGATCTCTCCACACCTGTAAATTTCTATAATTTCTTTTGCTTTATTGATTTTATTGCTTTCCTTTTTCTGGCATAAAAAAGATCTCTATGTTGTACATTTTATGTATGAAATGATTAACAAAAGTCTCCATGGACCTTTCTCTTCCACATCCCTAGGCAACTTCTCAAACAATTTTAGTGTGGTTTAGATGATGACAGCATTCTTAAGAAGGAAACAATATGTAAGGATTGAAAGAGGAAAAGATGTGGGCATCAGTGTGGAACAGGAGGAGGAAAACAATTGGAAAATAAAGAGGTCATAAAGGAATTAATCTGGAAAAAGAAGTAAATTAAAATACTTCTTAAAAGTAGACAGGAAGCTGAGGACAGAGCTTTGTGAGGAGATAAGGGTTTATGCAGAGAAAGACTGGCAAAACCTTACAACATTACTCTGAATTAGATTTAGGGACTAAAACCAAAACTTTCAGAGTCACAATCTGCACAGTACATATCTAGCTCTTCATAGCTTTCCTTTCAAACTATTACATGAGTTATTCTTATGAAAGGAAACTCTCCTGTTGGCTTCAGCTGGGCTGTATGAGTGAATAACGGGCTTGCAAGATTGGACCTATGTCAATGGAACTGGAAGAAATGTTTCCTCATTAAACTTCTATCAAGGAGTTTTGCAACCTGTTCTGGACTTAAATGAGGCCTGAGGCTGCTTTTCAGTCTTCAGTGTAGACTTAGGAACAGGATCAGGCTATAGTGGTGGGGTAGGGCTACAGCTCTAGTTACCTTTTAGATAATTCTTGCTATAGCTTTGCTAGGTTTTAGGTTCCTGTTATTATGAAGGGTTCTCTAACATGCTTTCTGCTGCATATTACTTTTAGGTCCAAATTCTTAGAGCTGCTGCTGCTCCTGACTTCTGTAGAAGCAATGGGGTAATGACAATTTTTAATGATTCTTAGCCAAAGGCAGGCTGTTCCTAGACATATGCAGAGCTCCTAGAGGGAGCAGCAAGGAAGGAAGTTGAACAACGTTCATAGAGAGGGAGTTGAAGGAAAGGAAAAAAAAGTGGTTCCTGCAATAATTACTAGGATCTCAGTAAAAATTCAGCCTGGATTGTTGAAATCTAAAATTGTTGCTGTGAGTGTGAATGAGAATTTAGTGGGGTCACATGGGGGTCTCACCTGGCACACTCCATTCAGAGGCCAAATTAGGGAGTAGACCTTGTGTTGCCAGTTTAATGTGTTTGTGATGTTGTTCTGTATTTGCTCCATGGATAAAGAGGACATTCCACCCTTGGTGGCTGTCAAGCCAGGCCTTTTAATGAGTACTAGATATCTATGTCGCAAAGTAGCTTTAGATCATGAAGAGAATCTTGACAACTTTACCATTCACAGACTGAGAAGAAGAAAATGACGTGTGGCTCTTCATTTTTCTTTGAAATAGTGTCATCACAAAAATACACCATAGCTGCAATATAAGCATCTCTCAATGGGGTTTGAAACTGTGCCACAAAGAAGTCAATAAACTATTGCAGGGTAACTGGAAGGAATGAGTTTACCTGTTCCAAAATGTAATCAGAAAGCAGAGATAACACCAGCAATGGTGACCCTGTCATTATAAAAAATATATATATGGATGTAGATGATTACCTTGGTTTTACCATCTCTCTTTAGTGATAGTGCCAACAGAGCACAGTCTCAGTAAATTAAAGCTTGCTCTTAAATGAGTAGTCCAGAACCAAGCACCTTTGGAATTCATCAGTAATGGTGGGGCCAGTTTGGACTCCTCTGTCAGGTCCTTATAATGTGTCAAAACAAATTCCAGGTTGAACTTAATTTTGGGATCAGGTCAGGACCTGCAATCACATTTTTTGCATCACCCATGTTTAATTAAACTTAGTATAGATTATAAATGAGTGCTCTCATCATGAGCTGCCTGCCCTGGTTTACCTTCTGAAAACCGAACAAATCAAACACAAGCTAGTCAAGGCATAAGTGTAATCCGTCAGTGGTAATCATCTTCCATTTTCCATTGCCATTTATTAACAGAAGTTCTCTCCTAAAAGAAGCAAGCAAACAAGCTCCAATTTAGAATCATTACCTCAATGCTAATAAAAGTCCTGATGTACTGCATGTGCCACCCATATCGGTCAGCTAAGCGTTCACCATCTGTTCTGTTACCCTCACAGTAAATAATCACTGTTGCAGCATTTAAATCAAAAACACGCTTAGAAATCTCTGTGCTCATTATCAGACAGAGTTCAGTTCAGCTCATCACACTGTTTCAAAATAGGTCTTCATCATTTTCCATCTGGGAATATTACAAGTAACAAAACAGGTGTGTACACACTTGGGGCATCTGAGAACATTTTTAAACCTCAAGAGTATTTCTGCTTATGCTAGTTAGACTTTCGATAGTATTTTATACAACCACTAATGATGAACTGTTTGGTAATTGTGCCAGTGCCAGAAAGAAAAGCAGCAGCCTTTCTATGGATTGCGCAGGGACTCAGTTCAGGCTTAGGCAGCTCAGCCTGAGCGCCACGCAGTTTACTCTGGGTGCATTAGTGGTTTAGTGTAGGTATTAGCTTAGGCACTGCGATCCTAATATGACTTCATTATCTCATTTGTACAGTCCTGCTAGTAACTGGATATCTAACCTTATACTGGAGAAGACAGAAATTATTTCTTTAAACCCACTTCCAATTTTCCAGTAATTTTGATTTTTGGCCAGTTTGAAATGTTAGGAATATGTAATTGGAAATGAATGGTTAAGATTATAAAATGATTGTGCTTTCAGTGCTGCAGCATTTTTAGTGAATTAGCCCCAGTGTTTACAGGAGACTCTCAAAGTTAAACCTACAGAGCTTTAAAGTGAATTGCACCGTTTGTATAATTCTCTGAGGAGGAAAATGTTTTTGCAACGTTCTTGGCACAACTTTCTTTGAAATTGTTAGAGCCTTTTATTTACCAAACAGTGTACATTGTTAAAAGTAAAACTTCCCCTGTGCTGTAAATTTTGGCCCAGTTAATCTTTCAGGAGTGCTGAAAACAGGGCTTTAATTAGCAACTTTATCAGTTAACCCAGTCACTCATCGCAGTGCTTATCTGATACCATGTCCATGCAGGCACTTGGGGACATCAGAAAAAGGCTGACTTGTCAGTGGGACAGTTGAGAGGACCTTGGTGGCAGGGGGGAAAAAGAGACCACAGAAATGGATGGCATTAAATGGAATTTGATACAAATCCAAAAGGAATTATCTGACCACAGTAGCCTAGGACAGGCATGGATTTCTCTTGTATTTCTCCCTGATCTTCTCTGGTATGTCACCCACAGGAACAGAGAGGAAGCCAGCAGTCCCTTGCAGTGTGAACGTAGGGTCTGGCGTGATTGAAGTCCTTTGCTGGGGAGGTGCTGACTGAGCTGAGAATAAAACCACGCTGATGCTGTCGTCGCAGGAGAAGCCGGCTCAAGCCAGTGTGGGGCTCTCAGCCAAGGCACTCATTAAGCTCTTTTGCTGTCTTCAGCAACAAAGATTTAGTGAGCAATCTGCTCTCCCTACTTGCCTCTAATTTTTCTGTTTTCTGTTTAAGGGAAAGAGGGTGTGTGTATATATGAGAGCAGCTGAGGGGGTGATGTTGGTGTTAAGAGAGAGTGGGCCGAAAATTGTACTTGCTTTCCTGTAAAGGGAACTGGGAAGAGTAACGGATGAAGACTTTCTGGTAGATGGCCAGAGCAGAGGAAACCCATGCTGATTTGTCTTGGGGACGAAAAGGGAAAACATCTTGTTTCCTTAGGGTGAGCCTGTCATCACAGACCTCTTTATGCTAGAAGAGGCTTGTGGTCCAGTTCATGCAGCACTCAATCATTAGCAGCAATTGTCGTGCGAGTACTTCAGTCTGTGCCTGGTGGACTCTGTGACCAGTCAGGCAGGGCTTGTCCTGTGGCTTTAGAGGCCGTGGCTGGTCCTCTGAAACAACTAAATAACAATACCCAAGGGCTTAGGGGGAAATTAAAAAATAAGCTGAATCAAAAGAACTTAGGTGATCTGCTTCAGGTACTCCTGCTCAGTAATAAACATGGAAAATAAAAAATAAAATCAGAAAATAAACATAGAAATATAGACCAAATTGCAAAGAATGAAGGCTATTTAGAAAAAAAACATTTGGGGGAGAGCTGGGCTTTCATTTTATTCTTCACCTTACTTCATTTGCATTTGTGAAGTGGTCTGTAACGCTTCTTGCGCTCAGTTTAGTCTTTCACATGGCATCATTTGTGGTTCAGAATTCTTACTCACCTCATTTTTTTCCCTAAACAAAGATGTACCATTCATGTAGTTCTAAAACTGTCTTGTCAGCAAAAAATCTGTAGCTCTCACCAATGCAAGGAAGTCTGATATTAAAAACATGCATCGCTTTGCTATCTTAAGATGAACCCATTAGCATGTGGCTGAAGAGTAAGTTCGAGAGAGAGAAATTGCGTTAAGAGGATGGAGTGACTACCTGGTGCCAAGAAGATATTTTATGCTTGCTCAAGCGGTTCTGATGAGTTGATAGCTGAAATGTTTATGCTTTTATTCACATAGATAGCATACTAAAGACGTCTATTTTAAACAACAGATAATCCAAGTGGTGCATTTACTTTGTGATGTAACTGTGGCTGGTGTTGTAGGGCTTGCAGGGTTTGCTCCTGCTCTTATTGACTTCTAGCTGGGCCCTGCAGACCTAGGCCCTTGACTTCTTTCCACCCTGAAAACAAAGGCAGAAAACAAAAAACAGGAAGACATGTACTGGCTGTAAATTTTCTGTTCTTGCTGATCCAGAATACAAATGCAAAGCATTGTAATGATTTTCACTCCACTGCTAAAATGTGTAAAGTCACAAAGAGTTCTGTTTATAAATAGAAAATTTGGGTCTCAGGAATGTCTAAGTGTGTAACTCTGTGATATACAGGATTTAGTGAAGCCCAGTTCCAAATTGCTGTTTGATATGATGCAAGAATTTAAATGTCATCAGCAACTTCACTCTGGGGGATCCTTCAGACCTCATTTCTTAATTTTTCTTATGTATTGTCACCTCCTTCAAACTGCCATAGTCACTACCTTTGATTGCTCGTTTCCCCCAACAGCACTTTTCTTGCTTTTCACATTCTTTCTCTGGAAAAAAAGAAATTGTCTTGCCACTACGTTATCCTTTAAAAAAAGAAAACTACATTTTTTTCCCCTGCCTGGATCAATTAATATCCCCAGCATCAGATCTTGGCTGCCTATTGAGACCAGTGGTTTATGTGTTCAGTCTTACATTCTTATTCTCCACTTTATTGTAATCCTAGAATGTGTAAGGGACTTACACAGAGCCTACATAAAAAGAGCCTAGATACTTCTTGCAGCCTCTGGGCATTTTCACCTTTCTATGGAGGGGTATTTATTTTGATATAGCTTCTGACACACTCAGAAGGTGCAGTAAACCAGAGTAGTCAAAATAAAACAGGCAGAAAAGGAACAATAAAATATTTATTTGACATCTGTTTATCCTATCCTTAACCACTTTCTTCCTTCCTTACAAATCCTCTCCCCCCTGGTAACTGTAGGTTAGTAGGCCATTATAATAATTTCTAGATGTATGTAACTGTCCAGACTATTCCAAAAACACAAGAGGCTGGTCCAGCTTCTTGTATTTGCTGCAACTGGGGTAACCTTTCGTTGATGAGCTTCCCATGCAAACGAATTCCAAGTGTCTTTGTAGAAAACCTAGTTGAAAAACTAAGCTATGTAAACTTTTCAATCTTTTTCTCCAAAGGAGTGACGTTTTACCAAGACATTTGGTAGTTTCTGTGATAGATTATCTAGCTAGTATTATGACAGCTCCTCAGTTTTTATCATTTATGTCTGTTCATTGCTGTTAGTATTTGTCAAGGGCTGCCCAACAGTGACTACTGTGTGCCATCTCTGTTTGGGATTGCTCATAACATCCTAGGATTTTGGCTTCTTGGTGCCCTGGGTCTGGGTCTTGCTCTGGGTCTTTTTTAGTTTGATGTCTCCTGTGACACAGAGCTACAACTATTTTTTATTCTATCCCATTCAGAGACCTATTGCTGAAATTCTAAGGAGTGGATATATATTAACAGTGATAGCACAGTCAGAGCAGGGAAAGGGAAAGAAGCCATTCAGTCCATTCCCAGTTTATGTCATTCATGAAAGATATTTGTCTGAACTGTTCTTAAATGCTCCCGTGGTGCTAATACCACAACTTCCCCAGGCAACTGATTGACAGTGGTTTATACTAGAAGGTTTATCCTAATGCCTTCTCAAACATGCCTTGTGGCATTCCTTCTCCTACTGACCTTCCTAGCAACAGCCTCGATGCGAGATGATTGTTATTCTGTTTTCCACAAGTTTTTTCTTATCTAAGCTAAACAGTCCCTGAGTCTTTCAATCACTTCTTCCAAGTCACGTTTTTTAGATGTCTTTTTACCATTGCAGATCACCTCTGGATTTTTCCTTCACCTGGTGCATGTATCTCTGCAAGTGATTGAGCCAGTATTCCAGCTGAGGCCTTACCACAATGGAAAGACTCTTTCTGTCTTCTGCAGGCTAAACTGCTCTTTAAATGCCTCAAACTGGAATCGGCCTTTTCTGAGCATGACATTTTTAATTGATGTGCAGCTTGTGATCTGCTACCTATTGCTCACTGTCCTGTATTTTTTAAGTGGATAGTCCCTTCCTAAGACCATTGTCACTCCCTTGTCCRTTGTATTGGTTTTTATACCATTTCTCCAAATTGGCAAGTTCATATTGAATTCTATCACATTCCTCAAGCTTGATCTTAATTATAAATTTGAAAAACAGTTTCTTTCATCCTCCAGGTCAATAATTACAGTATCAGCCCCAGGACAGACTTAGCTGCCTGTGTGCATTTTTCTTACTTGTTGTGCTCCCACATTTTAGTCACTTTTTTCACACTAGGCCTGATCAAATGGTGATCTGTGACCAGGTCAAATCTGTTAGACTTTATTAGATCAGGCATAGCATTTTGAAAACCAGTCTGTGTTGGTCCAGTGGACTATATGGCTGGAAATGAAGGTGGCAGACGACTTCCTACTGTCCCAGAACATAACTGGAAGCAGTGTCAACAAAAAGCTTTACTGAAGTTAAGACAGACAGCACCTCTGTTTTTTCCCCATCTAACAATCTCTTACCCATCACAGAAGAAAATTAGATGGGAACTTGACTGGTCTTTCTTGGCTGTTGCTTATCTCCTTATTTCTTCCAGGTGCTTGCAAACTGTTACCTTCATGATATTTGCCAGGTTTTTTTCTTTTTTTTTTTTTTTTTTTTTTTTCTGGAAAATGAAGTTTAGCTTATTTGTCTAACATTCTCTGATTCCCTTTTCCCCCTGTATTTTAAGGATAGACATAATGTTTCCCGATTTGTGGAAACCCGTTGATCCCTGCAGGCTTTAAAAGACTATTGGAAACTGTGATGGGTGCTCCAGACAGGTCTTCAAGTTTCCTAGGACTAGATTTAAAATCCAGATTATTGGAAATAATCTAATTTATCTAATGACTCTCTGGTATTAATTCTGATAGTGTAAGTGTGACTGAGCCTTTTAGAAGAATCTGAAACAAAATAAGCATTACATGCTCTTATTTGTGGTGTATTCAGTATTTTCTGTCTTTCTCATTAGGTGTCAAGCCAATATTTCTCCTGGTTATCCTCTGACTCCTAGTGGATTTGTAGAACCAATGTGATAGTTTCTTTTCAGCCAACATTTGAGCTGTAGTTGTACTTTATTTTGCGTGTGTACCATAGTGGCTTGTCCATACGTATTTAGGTTCCTTTACATTCCTCCCAAATACTCTCAGTTTTCACTTCCTATAGGCTCTTTTTTGTGTGCAACTTTTTTTTATTTGAAGTCAATAAATACTTCTGCTGTGTTTGTTTTTGACAATAATTTTTTTGACAATTCCTTGAAATCTATTGCTAGATTTTGCTATTTTCAATGAAACAGAACCATGAAAAGAATCTGATACTGGTCGAAGGCTAGTTAACAGCCTGGGCTTCCCAGACTAAAAGCAGAAGTCATTATCAAGAAAATATTAAAATTAACACACAGACTCAAAGAACAGTTAGACCTCATGACAGTATTGCCACAGCCCTTCAGCTAAGTGTAGTGTCTACACTGTTTATACTTTGCCCCATACACCCACCCACCCACCACTTTTAGCACAGAGGAGGGGTGGTGGTGGGCGTTGGCTTTGTTTTTCCCCACGTGGGAAATATTATACAGTCAGTCTTCATATAACAAACTCTGTCACTGAATTTCTGTTTTTCAGAAATTCTTTATACTTAATTTTTTTTATATTAAGAAAATAGAAAGCACTAATTTCTTTTTAAGTAAAGCATACAAAATTGAGGTTATGTTATGAGTGAAACTAGAACAGAGAATTTATTACCCAATCTTATATTGTATTTTGAGTGCTGGTTAATCAAAGTCTTAACCTCTTTTGACTCTGAAAAGGCCAGATCATGGCTCTATTGAGATAAAAACCAGTTTTTGTCTTTAGTCCAGCAGGGCCAAGATTTTACCTAGAAGAGTGTTCTCACTGTCTTTCCACACTGTGCTTCCTAGCTGAGAATGATCCCAGCTGTCATGATTCTAGCAACAGAAATTGCTGCATTTTCACATCGGCCAGAGAACACTTTTTCCATTGTTATGTTGGTAAATAATTCATGTTGCTTACCACAGAAGGCAATGCTTTATGAAAGCCACAAGCATAAAATAGCCACTCTCACTTTACCATCAATATGTCACAGCCCTTTCATTTTCAGTGTAGCATAGACATTGTGTGAAAAAACTTAAATATGTAGGAGTGATAAACTGAATGAGGAGAAGTATATGAAAAAATACAGAGGGAGCAGAACAAGACAGACAATAAAGCAGGGTAGAAAGATTTTGATTCCAGATTATTGCAGAAAATTGCCTATTCTGTCAGATAAACTCTCAAGGATAGCTCCTGGAAAGAGGAAATTTCTCTCTTAGAAATGACAACACAGACAGTAACCGAGCGGACTCCAAGGAGTCCCACAAGGCAACAAGATTTAATTTTGGCAGACTGGTGCTCTTAGAACTTCGGGTGAATGTGGAACATTGTGGTTTTATCTGCCTCTGATGCAACACTTACTTGTGTGTCTCTCCCAGACGTATAGCATTGCAAGTGGAATTATTTAGGGTTTCATCAGATGTGATTAATTCTTCTGGGCTTTCCTGTCTAACCACACGGAGGTTATTACCCATGTACCCTTTTTTCAAAAGCCATCTACATACAATCTTTTTATGGAATAAGAACAAAAGAGAGCATAGCCTCATAATGCTTTTTTTCTTCTCTTCTTACAAATAACACAAGCTATTTGATAATTTATTTCTAAGTACATTGCATTTGCATGTACTGCTCCTTAGTGTCAAGTCCTGAGGGCTTGTGACCAGCTCCATATGTAGACTATGTTTCCACAGGATGCAGAGAAGCAAAGCAGCATGGCAGAAGATCTTTCATTCTAGCGCTTGAAGTAATCTGCTGTGGGATGGTACCTCTGAGAGCAAAGAAAGAAAGGTCACTGATCATGATTCAACATCTTCAAATTCTTCCCAGTAGAAATTCTTGACACCTACTCACTCCTTACCTTTGTCCCATCTCTGCTATAAATGAGTTCTTCCAGAAAAGACCAGGGAAAACATGACTGTAAAGATACAGATGTAAAAGTAAAAAAACCATGCTGTTATGTTTTTTTAACAAATAGGTTACTAGGAGTGACTTGGAAACTGGAGGCTATGTGAAATTCATGTGTCCAAAGAAAATATGTGGCAGATACCACAAGACCATGGCATGGATATTCGCACATTGATTATTTTGGTGCTGGAAACTGCACCAAATATAACTGTGATGTGGTATGAAATCCTCCACAAAGCAAATTTAACTTGAAAACTTGAAGTCATCTTGAAAGACTTGGCTCATGTTCAACAGCTCAAAAAACCCCAGCTGATCATTACTGTGAAACAAATACTTAAGACAGTTCAGTCAATTCTATATATAATCCTGATCGTCAGGGGACATCTAAGGCAAGCAGGGAGAGAACATTGTCAGACTGCCATCTGAAAAATACATATATCTTCTCCTTACCGAGAGCCCTTGCATTACAATTATTGTCTTTTCTCACTGAACACTGAATTTAGACTGTTTTGGGCTCTACTTACGTCTCTTTGGGGAGTGATGGTTGTTGCAGAACTCCAGTCTCCTTTTCCAAAATACTTCTGACTTGCGTAAAAACATTTGTCCCAGCAAGGATGCCAGTGTTTTCAGACACTTTCTGTGGTTTTCTGTCTTTTCTTACAAAAGCAGATTTTTTTTGCGTTCACTGAAGTGCATACACTGGGTCAAGTGCATTACCATAACACCATATTTTCAGCACTTACCTGATTATTGCTTTTATCATCAGCTAGATGAGAAAAGAAAAAAGCCCTATACTTTTTCTGTGTCTGGGTGATATTAGAAATAATTGAAAATGTCTACTTAATTTCTTACACAAGTCATATCAGATTCTAGGAGTGAAATTCCAGTTTTCTTTCCTTATCTTCTGGATTCAGTGCAAAATAAGGCAAATGAATCCAAGAGATACTGGACTACTGTGCCTTGTCAACTTCTTTCTGTTTGATAAATGTATAAATCTATAATCTGCTGTGTAATTTAGAGTGCTCCCTTCCCATCCTGGCACATTCCTTCTCTTTCTGCACTGAACTACCTGAGACACTTTTGTGAATCGTGTATCTTAACATTTAAAACAGGCTTTCAACTGATTATGATTAAGAATCAGGTAATAATGTGCAGATTTTTCTAGGCAGTTTATCTGAACCTGTATGCATTTGAAACATGGGATTTTACTGGGAAAACCATTTAGAGGTGTATGCAGAAAATGCGTGATAAAAATTCTTGAGTTCCTTTCCAAGCAGAGAATAGATTAGACCAACATGTGTTTTGAGTGGGCATGATCGGTGCTTTCAAGCACATCAGATGCTTGGTCACTCATCCAACTGATCACAACTCAGTAGCATAGCTCAAATCTCAGATATGCAAAAATACTTGTTGAACTAAGCAAGTATCTCAATTCAGTGAATATCAAGTAAGTCCAATGAAAATGATCTACTCACAGATGTGTGATAAGTAGAGAAGGAGCTTAAAACTCATGGAACTACTCATTTGTAGCAAATGAATCACTCAGTTTAAGATGTGGTCCACTTCCAACCAGAAAGAGCACTGTCTTTGGTAAAGACAAGATACTGAATTGCACATATTCCATTATCACATCTGTCTCCTGCTTTCTAAGATACTTCCTGTAACTTGCTGTAAAATTTTAGAGCACCCCCCTGCCCCAAATGTGTATTTCTCAAGTTCCTTTTCTCCTTTTATTTGTAAATATCTACAGAGTATTTTTATGAAAGTGTAAAGGGTGGAATGGAGTTGTCTCATTGATCATTCTGTTAGAACAAAATAAAATCCTCTCTGAACATATTAAAGCTTAGAAAAAGTCCCATATTTAATTTATGGGAAAGCCAATGCCAATTTAGGACCTCTTTCAAGGTGCACTGAAGTTAAATAAAAAGACAAAGTAAGTTTGGACCAGACCCACATTCCCTAAATGGCCCCTCTACCTTTATGGCAATCCTTAAGATTAATCTAACAGCTGTGTTCACATTGATGGGCTGGAGCAGCCCAAAGATTGAACTGGAGACTAAATTCACCACCTGCCATAGTATTTGCCAGTGGGAACAAGTCTAGGAAGTATGATTTGTCTCTGAATGAATTCAGAAAGTCTATGGAAAAGTCTTATCAGGTGAATGAGAAGGCCAAAGCCCTTCAAAAAATGAATACTGTAGTTAGCACATACACAAAATGAAATGCAGGTATTCAGATGATCATTTCAGGCCTGCTTCAGTCTCCATTGAAATGGCTTTTTTTTTTTTCTGATTTCAGTGCGTTTTGGTAAGTCTACTGTTTTATCCAACTAGTATAGTTTCAAGTATGAAGCTGGGTTTCAAAGAAGCTAGCTGCTGATTTCTGCTTATCCAGCTGTGTCTGATGTTGATCATAGCATGTTCCCAAATACACAGGAGGACAGTTTTCTCCGCAGCAGTGCATTAGTGCACCTTCGGGGATCAAAGGGATCCTCTTCAATGTGCACTGGTGAGGCTTTCCTTTGCCTTTGAGGCTTTGACTTGCACCTGCAAATGCCTCTTGGCTGTGGACAAATGAAACGTGCTCCTGAATCCTCCCTGATGTGAAACACGCTGTGCGTATGGGTGCCCAGGCAACAAACGCAGCTTCTGTGGCTCTGACAGGCTCTGGGGCGACAGGTCAAAGATCAGCATTTGAAAACAGGTTTCTCAGTGTCCTTACTTTACAATTCTTACGTGTGACAAGCTTCCTACTTGAATGGCAAGCAGCAATATGATTTGAAAAGGCAAGCAAGAGACTGTGCTTGCACATCTGACCTTCCTCCACTGAAATCATGGTCCCAGCATATAGATGTGCCCATATGGTAATTAGTTTTTCTGTCTTCCCTGCTTGGAGGCAGAAGGCACACAAACGTGGGGAGAGACCTGGCTCCCACCCTGGGGCTGTAAAACAGCCTATGTAGCTATTTCATGAGCAAGTCATATGGCACCTAATTCACAAATGTGAAAAAAACGTGGAAGTTCAGGGAATGGAGAAAGCTTTTAGGAAGGGAAAGCAGCAAAGATAGATCACATAACAGCCTAAATATGTGACATATCCTTAGATAAAGCTGAAACTACAGCCAACAACTGCTGCGGGAGTCTGCCAGGGAGTAGGTGCCACGACTAGCAGATATGCTTCCTCTGCTTGGTGTCTCGGTAGTGCTGACTGTTGAGGCCAGAAGTGCTCGAGAGGACCAGGAGAAATGGGTCAGTAAGGCCAAAGAAATCATATTTCATTGCTCAGAAGAGTGCTTATTAGTGCTTATTTTCCTTAAAAAAAAGCTGTTAGAATCATGTTTTCAGCTCTGACTGCACCAGACTTCCACACAGCAAGTGCAAGCAACGATTACCCCCGGTTCAGCAGAGCACTCGGGCGCAGCTTAACCGCAGTTCTTAATGCAGTTGAGTTTAATACCACCTAACTAAATTCAGTAAGTACTTTGTTGAAGCGTGTCTTTGTGTGATGTACACAGTCATCCCAAATTATGTTTTTCGTGGACTTTAGAAGTCTAAACTTAGAAGTTTAGAATTTAGATATTTAGACTTTACAGTATCCACAAAGTATCAGTTACTGGTGCTGCTTAAATATTCAGCTGTTTACAATAAGTGACCTAAATGCCCTTGCTTGCTCTTGCAATTAGTTGTGCCTGGGGCTTCGTTACTCTAAAAACTAAAAAAGAAATTGGTTTTAAGGTAAACAAACTCCTGATGCCCAGTTAGAATATACAGATCCAGCTTTTTATAGGAACTGTTAGTTTTCTTTATTTTTTTGTAAATTAAAATGTGATAAACTAGTAGGAAAATGTCTGCCTATTGAACAAATGTGATCTTGATATTACATTTTAACAAATACCGGTTACAGATGAAGACTACTTTAATTACTTCATGTCCTAAGCTATTGGATAAGTGTTAAAACAATTACCCAGCTATGGTTATGTCTGGCAGCAAATTTTCAATCACTATTCTTTTGTTATAAACACTATGAAAATATTAAATAATTTTGAAAAAAGCTTGAAACTACACAATTAGTGTTAGTTATGCCACTTGCTTTGTTGAATTGTAAATTTTATCCAACAATATATGCCTGTGGAACCTCATTGAATTTTTTTTTTTGTATTGATAAGTATTTGGAGTGCAGACCTTGGACATGGATGAAACCTTTTTCATCCAAGGATCTCAAGTACTGTTAAATGAAATTACACCTCTGAATCAAGTCTTTTTGATGCAAATGATGACATTCCCATGTTACAGGTAGATAAGATGACATATCTGTAGATATAAGTGGTCTGCTGAAAGTCACAAAGCAAATCACTGGCAAGGAACCAGGAGTGTAGGTCTTAGGGCTTCGCTATATAAATATGTACCATATATTTCTGTCCAAGCTCTAGAGTACAAAACATCAGCCTCTTATTGTTGTTATCAAAATTATTTGAAATACAGTGGGGTTTCTTATAGATTTATTACTGACATTGCAGCAGTGTTGATCCATTTTGCTGGGCAATGTATAGCTAAAAAAAATGCAATCCCTGTGCTGAGAGGAGACATAATAAAGATATGCTGTGTCTTTTGCTGTGCAGTTCAAGGTCATTACTCTGATCTTTTTACTTTTTAAACCTTGAAAGCATACCATTTTGAACTGAATAATGATTATATGGGCAAAGTGTCACAACACGCATATGTTGTATTTGCAAGGTGCCTTATCTAGGAATAATCCTCTTACATTTTTCCTCCAGTGCCAGGACACCATAACGCACAAGCAATGTACTATAAATATATCTTTTGCTGGGCTCCCTTCATTCTTTTGTTTAACAAAGAGTGGTTTCCATCATTTGCAAGGTAAACTATAAAAACTCCCTGCTAATGCTATCTGATGCAGTACTGAAAAGTGAGCTGCAATATTTCAGCAGAGGGCTCTTGCTTTGTACATTTGTATCACAGAATCCCAAAGCACTAATGGGATCTTTACAAGGCGGGAAAAAAAAGCAGTAGCTGACAAGTCAGAGACATACCTTATCTGAATAGTGTTATTGTGAAGAGAATAGACTTGTGAACAAAAGATGGAAATTACAGAAACAGGAATCGGATATCACAGGTCCAGAATAAGAATGGCGAATAGAATATGGGGCAAAAGACTCAAAGCCTGAGTGACAGCTCAAAGACAAGATGGGATTTCATACATTTTCTAAACATTGCTTCTGTGCTTCCTCCAAAGAAATTTTCAAATCCCACCTGGCTTTCCTAATTAAAGAACAGTGAGTGTTCTATAGATAGGAAATGTGTGTGTGTAAGTAGGAAGGGGCTGGATTGTATCTACCCTTTTCTCACTATGATCAGTTCTATTTAAAAATATGTGAATCTTTGGGGATGTAAATGTATATTAGCTTGAAACGGAAAAGTTTAAAGTTAGGCATTGCAGATTTTTGGGGGCAGAGGGACCAAGAGGAAGGAAAAAAACCAAATGTGTGTGGAAATAGGTTGAAGTCTTGCAAATTGATGACATAACAACTCTTGTCTGATATGATAGTCCGGTATAGATGCTTCGAAGCATGTTTTCTTCTGTTGCTTCCTCTCAGGGTTTAGTCCCTTGAAATGATACTCCCTTGGAGCAGGGACAGAAATGTTTTGGAGGAGTTTGACATTAAGTTGCTATTCATTTGACAAAACCTTCCAGATCAGTCATCTCTGAAAGAGCAGTATGTTTTGCACAGGACATTTTTTTTTTAATCTCTCAGTTGCTCTTTTAATTATTATTAATTTGGACTATTTATTCAGATTTACACAATATCACAGTCAAGTGATGACTGGCAGGTTATGAAAGTTGAGGAAACGGAGATGAACAAGAACTACATGAGCAAAACATACAGGATTTGTAACCAATGAAGTGGTATGTAATCATAATGGAAAAAAGTAGTGGAATAGATGAAATCTTTTTTTGTGTCACAGTATTTTGTTGCACTATGTCATCTATGTCCTCCTATGAGAATAACTAAAAAATTATATCCCAAAGCATTTTCAGACTTAAAAGCAAGAGCAGACAATGAGGCAGGGAGAAACAAATAAACTTTTCAAGATGGCAGGTTCTGGTATGAGTAGTAGTAAGACAACAGATCATAAACTAGTTGTAGAAAGTGGTGGAGCAAAATGGTATGGCGGAATAATGACATGTAGGACACAACAAATCTATGAAAGTGGCTTAAAACTATTATAAATACTGCTAAATGGAAAGTGAAATTATCTGATCCAGGGGAAGACATGGTTGCAGTTTTTTTTGTTAAAATCAGCATGTCAAAATAGGCAGTGACATTCCTCATGTGCTGCTATCTGGTGAACTATGACTGGAGGAAATACTGGGAGGACTTTTGTGGTTGAGTCAGTGGGAGGATATAGGTGTAGTGGTGAACAAATGCTGAGGGACAGTTTAGAATCAGAAAGGCAAACAGGGAAAAGATTCAAGGTTAAGGGTGATGCAAAAATCATGCATGGTTGAAACAAATGCTTGGCTTTCACAGCCAGCATTCATTAGAAGCGTTCGTTAGAAGAATATATGGCAATGAATCTGAAAAAGGGAGAGTAACGAAGGGAAAGAGTCGAGGAAGGCTGTCTCATTTCTTTATATTTTTCCTCTATTTTCAGAGCTGCTCTGAAAATATTTTCCCTAGTTTTTTTTTTTATTTCTCTCTCTTCTTAGCTATTTGCAAAACTTACAGTTGTTTTATTTCTCTTGTAATACATTTGGAGTGATATTATATACGGAACATGTTATCTAAAAAAAGATATACTGCATATTTATAGTTTCTTTGATGACACAGGGCCAAATTCCACCAGTATATAAACAGGTGCAGCTCAGTTTGAGGTCTACAGTATTCATACTCATTTATATCAAGACCGAAATCAGTCCAGAACATATCTGTAAAAATCTATGCCCCTTTCTTTTGGACCCAGCCCTCATGCATCATTAACCTAATACATTTCTGTTTTTACAATGATTATACAAATTTCTGCTTCGTTTTAGCAAAAGCTTGGGGGTAGCAAATAAACCATAGAGCCTAATAAAATCCAACTTTCAGGCAAACCCTCTTGTATATAAAATTGAAGACTACAAAGTGCCAAGGGCTTGTATTAGTACCATCCATTTTGTTAGCATTTTTCCAATTTATCTTGCGTTACGAACCCTCAGAGTACTATGTCTATTGTAAATATTTAAGCATTACTGTTGACATAAAGATAATACTGACAAATTGAGTTAACATTTCTGCTGAGGATTACTGACCATGTGTAGTGCAGAACAACTTTAACACCACACCAAGCCCTGTGCTCATGCCAAACTCTGTTTAGTCTACAATACAGCAGTGTCCCTCAAATGAATTTTTAGCTTTGATTTACACAAAACATGAAACAACCTTTCTTGGATCAATTAATTGTTTGACTTTCCTAATACATTTCCATTTTAACTAGATTATGTCTGTATCACAGGACAAGTAATGGGTGCAAGATGTTAGTGCTCTGATGTGGGCTGGTGTCTGTGTGCACACGTGCATTGTGCCATTGCTCTTGCTCCAGGTTAGTATCTTCTGTGTTTTGAATATCAGCCTACAGTGTAGATGGTTACTCATATCTGCCTGCATTTGCAATAACACCTGGGTGTGCATAGTTAAAAACACGGAGAGGCTTTTTGATGTGTTGCTTTGTCTTCCAAGTACAAAGCTTCTGTGGCATCTTCTCCCTTCTGACAAGCACATACAGCATAGAAGTAAAGAATCCAGGCAGAAGAAGTTTGAAATCATTTACTCCAGCAATGTGGTATTTACATGCTGTAGTTTGCAATTTGCTTTTGGCACTTGCAGCCAAAAGTGTCCCAAAATTGCAAGAAATTTTTGTTCTTGTACTTGCGTGTTACATTTGCACTCACATAATTTGCATCCTGGACGTCACCAACATATTTTGTTTTGAAGAGGGTTGTAAGGCATTCATATATAACCTTGATTTACAAAAAATTTTAAGCTCAAGCCATTTTCAGCTTTGCAATAGTCAAGAATGGTGCATGTTAAAATTTCTCTACTTGAGGAATTGGCTGGGAACATTATGAGATACATTATTTCTTATGGGTAGCTAGAATTCAAGCATGAATTAATACCAAGCCCTGTTTTCTTAATTCTGGACTGTGGAAACACTAACAGAACTGATGTGGATCAGGATGCCACATTGCAATTTGGTTGCACAGCATCATTCTTACTTGCCTCAGTATCAAATTCCCCACATTGCTTCATTATGTTGATGAGAGATTTACAAAATGCGTTTTACTATGAGGCAACTAAAACAATCCTTTTCACATGATTTCCTTTCTTCAACTGACAGGCAGTATTTTCCACACTTACAATGTCTCCAATTATTATGCCAATAACAGTACTCCTAATAGCTAAAAGATGTTTTACAGAGGGGGGTTAAAACTCTTTTCCTAGCTTTATAGGTGGGGAGACCCAGGCATAAAGTAAGGATTTGACCTGCTACGTTGCCTGCCTGTCTGGCTAGTGGCCTAACAAGGACACAGGTCTTCTCCAGCTCCTAGTCATAATCCTAAACCCAGAGAGAAGTAGATCCTAGGACATGAAACCAGGAGAAACTTGAGCCTGAAACCACTGTGCTTTCTTGAGCAATGAAAGCAAACTGAAATTCTGAAGAAACAGGCTTTGGTAAACATGGTATTTGAGATGCTTGTCCTAGGTAAGACGATGCTGCTGTCTTTGTTGAAACAATGTTGAAAGAGCCAATCAAACCTCTGTCACAGCTGGATTCGTACATGGGACTTCTCTTCATGCAAACTTGGAGGCAGGCTTAGAGCTTGAATTAGAAAGTTGTTGGCCACTGATCTAGTGAGATGAGTGCTTGTGGGCCCATAATACTAGTACTCAAGGCTTAACATAAGCTGCAAGGTGAAAATTCACGTGCCAGTCCAGAAATCAGAAGTAGCTCAGATGAGTGTGTAAAGACCTACTATGGCAGTTCCAGCTAGCTCATGTGATTTAAACAAGTTTCTATATATTGTATTATCCAGTATCAGCAATGGAGATTTCACAACTTCTAACCTTAATTTGCTTGGCCACCTGATTCTTCTGGTACCTTCTGGAAATCATAGCCTCATTTCAAGAAAGGACTGTGGTGCTGGAGAGGCCTTAGCACAGGACTATGAGAACAAATGAAATTTGCTTTCAGGCCTGAAGCAAGGTGAATATCTCTGCAGTGTAGAAAGAAGCAGTCCTGATTAGGATAATTTTACTCTAACAATATAAAGGCAGTGCTAGTAAGATACCAGGTGGTTTGTCAGAGCTAGTTATAACTGAATTGATCTGGAATTCAGTTTGCAAGAGCAGTATGTTTCTCTCCATTCAGTAAAGCAATAGAGGAATATAGCTTAAGAGTAATAGAGCATCCTGCCTGTAAGAAGTAAATACCTAGAGCGTAGGCATTTTACATTCTACCTAAATCTCTGCCCAGGGAACTGTTGTAACACCTGAGCTGTTTACAACCTTAACACGTGTCTGTTCTCAGTACAGCCCTGTAAAGCTGGCAAATAAAGAACTAAACAAAGACACACYAGAAGAAATGATACATCCTAGTCCTATGAAAGATCAATGATATAGTAAGATCTAACTGCCAGCTTTTAACAGGAAATACTAAAAACTAACTCTAGTCTAAGAGATCAGTTTTATAGTTTCTTTACTTCCACCATCTTTTGTTTCAGTTAATTGTCTTCTCTGCCACATCATGTGTTCCTGTCCCTTCTGCTCTTACTTTTCTCCCCTTCCTTTGCAATTCCATTGCCTCCCTCCCTTAAAAACAACAGTTTACCCTTCCTTTTTTTCCTCACCTGGGTGGAATAAGCTTCTAACCGCTCACACATGACTCAGTTTGCAGACAAACCATGATAAAATGATCAGCGGTTGTGTATAAACCAGTCTGTAATTTCTTCTACTATAGCCTTTGCCCTTGTGATGCTAATGAAAGGCATATATATGAGCACTGAGCAAGTCATCTGATGTGGCATCAGGCAGAATGCCTCATTGGCTAATTCATCTGCTTACAGGGAAAACTCAGACGAGGTCGTGAAAACCCATGTTTGGACAGCTTTATATAAGGACAGGTGTAATACAGACACAGATTCTTTGTTTTTGTACTAAATTCTTTCTTTGTGTTTGGTTATAGATTAGACTATAATGAGTGCGTTCTCTTTCTAGTTGAGTCTTTGCATAGCTCTCTCTTTAGAGATCTTCCCTTACAGTAGTGGTAGCCTCCTACTTAGCATGAATCGAGCTCTCAAGATTAATTTCTACTTCTTTCTGAAATCACTGCTTAAAACTGCAGGGATCTTATTTTAGCTAGGAGTCCGAGGGATCTTTTCATAGTTAGTGAAAGACTTTCAGAGAAGTCTTAAGATTATACAAAATGAGACATATTTTTAGATATGTCATCCTTTCCCACATACCATGGTTCTTCTCTTGGAAAAGGGCTGGCTGGGAAAGCTTGCATCTCTGACGATGTCCTTCCTGTGGAGAGGCAACAGCAAAGATTATGGCTTCTGGGAGAATACTACGTTAGTAGGAGGTGTCTTTAATGATCTTTACTAGGATCAAGGATTTTTGTGGGTCTAAATTGGTGCTTTAATTGGTGACCAAAGAGAGAAAGTAATGAGCTTGGTATCAACATTTATGAGTAATATTTAAGTGCCTGGGAGGAACTGAGTGCATAGTGAGACTACAGAACTACTGCAGCAGAAGGTGGAGAGATTGAAAAAAAATTCTTTAGTTAGGAAAAAATGTAAACCACTTAAAAATGTGGAAAGATAACCTGAAACAGTTATCCAGTCAGATGGAGGGAGCTACAGTGGGTGTTAGTCCAGAGTTAGCTAGTTGTGTAATGTAAATTAGACTTTTCCGCTAAAGTTTTGTCACGTCTTTTGCTGCCTAAATGACAAAATGCATATGAAGGAGCCACTGTGCTGAGTATGAAAGAATTGTTTACAGGCATGGAAGAGCCCGTTACCTACTGCTGCTCTGTTGAGGCTTACAACAGCATCTAACAAACAAATGACAGTGAACTCCTTTTCAGCATTCACAGATTGTCTTATTACTCAGTTTGTGATTATCATACATAAACCTATGCACCAAAACACGCTGGTGGAATAGGGCTGTGTACAGACTAATGTCAAAAAGGGGGGTGATAATAACCTCTTTGCCAGTAAGGTGCTATGATTGCACCTGAAATATCATCCGGGCAATGCTCTGCCCGGATGTACTGACAGGAGGGGGAATTCAGCATTAAGGAGGGCTGCTGTGGAAATGGAGCACAGACATTTTTCTTGAAAAATTAAGTATTTAAAATATAACTAAACTCTTGAAGGAGGAGAAACTGTGACGACCTTATGCATGAACATATGTAGAGATGGATGCATCAGAAATGCAGAGGAATTATTTACAATGGCTTAGCAATAGGAGAGTTAGCTAAGAACAGTAGGAGAGATTTTAGAGGAGGAAACCTCCTGGCCATGAGAGCTATTAGCTGTGGAATAATCCCCCTGGGGAGGAGCAGAGACTCTGTCCCATGGAACATGAAAAGCTCGACCGGATAAAATGCTGGTAGAAATACAAAAGGGGTTATGCTCCTGCACTGAAAGGCGGTTAGAACAGAGGAGCCCGTAGGTTATTATTTGCAGATCCTATGATTACTGAAAGGATTGATAGCTCTCCTCTGCCCCCACAAAATGGCACCCTGCTGCTCCTTTTGGACAGTAGGATAAAACTGACCCTTTCTGCACAGGAGGGAGGCTCAGATACGTGAACGCAGTCACTCCGCCTGGATTAATGCCCAACCATATTTTCGTTGGCGGTGGAGTTTTTCTGGTTTTAAGCCCAAAGGCAGAATTCTGCTTCCCCTACCCCATCTAACTAGCTGAGTTGTACATTTCAGAGGTTTACAGCCTGGCACTGCTATTCTGACTCTTGAAGCTTTTGACTAGATCTGTCATATTTTCAGAGAAATGCTGGCTTTCAGGCAGCTTCCTCAAATAATTCAACAAATTCTGGATCTAACCGTGCCATTCTGAGAACTGAGTGGTTATAAATCAGGGCAGAACTTGCCAGAATGCTTTGAGACTCAGCAGGGGGAAAAAAGATGTTACAATAAATGGAGCATCTCATTTGATTTGAAACACAGACAATTAACATTCTCCAATTTTGTACAGCTTGCTAGCAAATATATGGGCAATGTTAAAATTTGCTGACCTGGAGGACAAATTCTATACAGCCTTGTCTTTTCTGCATTTTATAATTCTTGATGCACAGCCATTCAGCACATTTATTCCTTAGAGAGGTGTAATTCTATGAAAATGGAACTGAGGCTTCCTCATACTTGATCGATAAATGTATAAACCACCAGTTGTGGGAATTTTTTTAATTAACAAAATTTCAGATACTGTAAGGGATCAGTAACTACCCCTATATATAGGATGGCAATAAAGCAACACTTGCATCCTGGTAAATCGCCCCTTTCCGGGGCAGAAAGTTTCTATCTGAAACCTCACACACATTCCCAGCGAGTAGTCCACCTGCAGGAAGAGTAAGTTCTCTTCAGAGATTCACTTTTAGTGTGATTCTTGATTGAGAGAGCTCCTTTAGGCTCGTTTCCACTGAAAATGAGACTTTCATGCATGCATGGTATTTTCAGAGCATACAAGTGTTTAAAATGCACTTGCATGCTGCAACAAATGGGAATCTCCAGGACCTCACCTTATTGTTATATACATCTTAAAATGAATTGATTTGGAGTGGCTCAAATCATCACTATCATTTCTCCATTGCACACAATGAGAACTTCCCCCTGCCCCCCCACCCAATTATTGTAAAATTATGCTAGTAGGCAGAGTATGCTTTTTCCAGTTCAGGAATAACTGAAGAAAGAAGCAGAATGAGGGGAAATACTTTCTCTGTCATTTGGGAGAATAGAAATCATTGCCCATTATCTTAAAAAAATGCATTAAAAAAAAAGACGGAAGATGAAACCATCCTTTCATCCTAGCATAATTGGGAGTTCCCTGCTTTTTCTGTAGATGAATAGAATTTTAAGCCAAGACTGGAAACAAAGACAGAACTGCAAGGGCTAGGTTACAATCTTTGGATGCACAAAAGCCAGTTTAACCTACTTTTCATAGCTGATATGAGAGATCTCCATGACTCAAATTTTCTTCCTTCTATTGCCTCGTGAAAATAAGCACTGGGGGAAAAAAAAAATTTGGAGACCTAGAGCCAAAGACAATCAGTGGGATGCCAAGAGAATAAAATTAGCAAGAATGCTGCAGGCTAAAAGTCCCAGAGTCCAAACCCAGAACGTGCCTGTCAGCACTGTGTGCTTTCACCCTTTTGTTTTCAGGGGTGTGAGAGTTGCTAGGGATGGAAGAAGGAACATTTTGGCAAGCAGGGAAATACCTAAAGCAAGAAGTGAAAATGAGGAAGATGCTCAGTGTTGCAGGCTGCCAAACAGGTTGTTCCTTTTTGGACTGAATTTGGTGAGATGGAGTCTCCTTCCAGTTCTGGGTGCAGAGGTGCAGTTCCAGGTCGTAGGGCATGGAGGCATCCCTGTCAGACCTCTCCCTTCCCTGCTCCAGTGCCTGGGACATTATTGCATGTGACATACCAACAATAAGCGATAGGAAGATATGTGGCTGTACAGGCTACTTCCAGGAATTGCTGAATCCCCCAGTGTCCTGAATTAAAGGCTCGTAAGCATTTCAGAACAAAAGAAGCTGCTTTGACCAGCCAATTGCCTGAGATGTGACCCTTGGGAGTGTAGACATCCTAGCTGTAATTTATTTAATTTGCTGTAATCTGTGTGCTTTGTGAATAAAAACAAATGCACGAAGTACTATAAAAGCACTGCAAGCCCCAACAACTTCAGAAAAGACCCTCACATAATTAAGATGCACAGAGATGAGGGTCCTAAAGAGGGAGGGATATTGAGTCTTCAGGAGATTTATGACCATCAGGAAGCGTTTGGGGGGAAACCAGAGAGTTGCTTGTGGGAAGTCTGGGAACATGTGCCTTGTGCATGTAAGGGCAGCTGAGGGCAGCAGCAGAGGCAGGGAAGGAGCGTGTCTCCATGTAGCATGCATGGGCAGGAACCACATTGTGGCAGAGGCGAGCGAGTGGGCAGTGTCAGTCCCACTGACCCAGGTCCTGCCTGCTCCATGCCTGCAGAGCTGGAGAGCCCTGCAGGGCTGTGATGTGGCCCAGAGATTTTAGGATTGGTGGTGTTTTGAAGCTGGGCAGGCTGAGAGGGATATCAAACAGGGGTGAGCTAAATGCTTCAGAGCTTGGCAAGTCCAGTGTGAAGATCACCTGCCAGCCTACGAGGCAGGTATGGGTCTTAGCAAAGTATAAAGCTAATTAGAAAGAGCCAAAGTACCACCTGGGAAAAAGTGAAGGGAATCTAACACCTGGGAAGTACAGAGAGAGCCAGAAAGTCCACAAGTAAGGTTTGAGGGAAAACAGATACCAAGATGCAAAACCAGTGATTTTAGAAAAAAAATGGGCAAAGAAGAAATACTGAGAAAGTATTTGAAAAAAGAGCAAACATTCAGAAAATTGTCCATTTCCTAATAAGTAAAAATGCCCATATGTGTATAACCTTACAAATATTTTTTGTTCTTTTTTTCCTGTTCCCATAGCCACTGGAAATGAGGGGTTCAGGACCTGCAAATACGGACCAGGAGCTTTGCAGGTCTTCTGCAGCAAAGAGCCTTCTTTTTGTCCGCAAAAGATTTTGTAGGTTCTGACTCCTTCTGAACAGATGCTTGCCGATTTTAGGGAGGATCCTAGAAAAATGCCTGTAAGACACGGAAGCAAAACAAAGCCCATATGAAAAATACTTATAAGCCAACAGAGGGTTTCTCAGTGCTGAATAGATTTTGTTTACAAAAGCCATTACAGCAAAGTCCTGTGTCCTATGCAGAGTTAAATTTCATTTGTTCCTTCAGTCCTTTGTTTGTTCATTCGTTCATTCCTTGACTATAAAATAAAGTTGAAATGAAATCACTATAATTTATATTTAAAACAAGAATTTCGTCCTGGGCTGTAGGGTTGTGTGGGCTTGACTAGAATCTTATTTCTGCCTTAGAGCCAAAGAATCCCTAAAGCAAATATAAAGGGAGAATAACAGATGAACTCAGCATTTGGTTATGTATTTACTAGCAAATGCAGCCACCTTTTGTTTGGAAATGGACAGGAGTCAAAATTACAGACCTTTAAGTCATAGGCTGCAGAACCGAAAAATGTATCTGCTCATACACTTTTTACATGAGCTCACTTCAGTGGCACTTTGGTAATCACTGTGGGTTATGTCCTCATCTCTGTCCAGCCACAGAGGATGTCGTTAGGTTGTTGGCTCAAACTAGACAGTTATGTTTTTCAGTGTGGAGGCCACATTTGAGGACCACGTGAAGATTTGTATGAAGGCCAGTCTGGCCTCGTGCATAACACTACTTCTACATTACGTTTGGACTAAGCCACTTTAGAATTCAGGAAGTTGTAGTAGTGTCTTTGATGTGATGGTCCTGCTACCCGTCCTGTTGTCCTTCCCTTTGTGATCATATCTGGCTACAGGTTATGTCTGTCCTCAAAGGAAAGTATTTTCCTTAAGATAAGAAAACATTGTCGCACTCATGTGTAGTAATCAGCAGAGCAAAATGCACGTCATACAGCCTGATTTACATTATTTCCCTCTGTTAGTTATCTCTGTTAGTAGCAAAAAGATTTTCCCCTTGCAAACAGAGTAGTCCACCAGGATAATACCAGCAGAATAAGAAAAAAATAGCAGTGCAGTCTCTGCAGACATAGATTTTGAGTCCTTATGTATGTCCTCCATCTAAAAATGTTAAATGTAGGCACTGGATAAGAGTGAAAAAGAAGCATAAATGTAATTTCCGCGTTTAAACTGTAATAGCATTTTCATAAATATTCATTTATACATTCCTTTTCAGTGAACATTATAACCCYTCTGAAATGTACATTTCACCTTCCACTCTCCTGTTTCTTCTACCCCCTTGTTGTAACTACCATTTCCCAATATCTTCATCTCTTTGGGTTTTTTTTCTAAGCTCTGATAGTCTTTCTATTTACGAACACAGCTGTGTAAGTGTATATTGTCAACAGCAGTCAGGGGGTCAGTTAGTCAAAGTTATAGAAGTGATTGATTATTGAAAGCTGGAAAATTTTTTAAAGAAATGATTTTTTGGATAAAAGGATATCTAGTATTATGAGAATATTTCTTGGGGTTCTATATTCTTTACTACTGATTATTAGCTTGATATATATTATTACTATAAAAATAGCTATAGGTGTGGCTTCTTTCTAAACTGCTTTCAGATCACATTTGCTCAGAATCAAAAGATATTTTTTTCCTACTGCCAATCCTTCACATCCAAGCTGGAATCTAAAAGCCAGGCTGCCTCTTATATCCTTGCCAGTCATAATTGCTCTGTGTTTGCAAATTAGGTGACAGTGCTGTTGCTGATGCACAAGGATGGCCCGAGTCCAGCTCCCTGTTCCACGTTGTAATTGGCTTTGCAGTGCTAACGGAAGTGAAACATTCCTTTTGTCATAAAAAGCAGGAGCTACTTCTCAAAGACACACAAGGACCAGAGAGATTTTGGAGGAATGTGACATTTCTACACAGTTGTTTTTTTGGAGCGTAACTCCCACGTTAAAAGAAACTGAGGGAAAAGTTCAGAACAACTCTGCCCTAAAGGACACATTATATGGGGACTTAGCCCCTTTACCATTTCTTTAAAAAAAAAAAAACAAAACCACAAACAAATTGAATTCTTTCACTTGTGAGAGGTCTATTGGAGCGTATTGCCTCTCCCTGAAGTGTAAGCTGCCTTTTATAGGAAACACAAAGAATTTCCTCCCAAATGGTTTACAGAACTATTTCTTCACATTTATAATTCAGCCTTCCCTGGAGCCCCTTGGGGGGGAGTAGGGACGGTGGCCTCAGGTGGGCTTGCAGTGCCACACCTGCAAGAAATCTCAGGAGGCACCAGCTGGGAGAGGTGGGGGAAGGGCTGAGGTTTTCACCTTCAGATTATTGATCAAAGTGGACAACAGAAGCCTTGGTGGCTCTCTTACCTTGGTGGCTGTCTCACCTTGTTCACTGGCAGAGGAACTTATTCCCTCTGCCGGAGGATAGGGACACAGGGATCATGACGTTATCTCAGCCTTCAGTATGGCGGTAGCCATTGAATTTCACTCCATTCCTGCAGCCAACAGTTTGCGTGTGAGCAAAATGTTCTTTACAGATTTAGAAGGTGTCTGGACTTGGACAGTCAACCACTGTCTTTAATGTGATTAGTAACCCTAGCTGTGTTAGCACTGTTTCTAATCTAAACTTCAGTGTGAAGGTTGGGAGCCACAACTCCTTCCTTGGTATCTTCCTTCTGTCCTAGCTAATACCTTCCCATCAGCATTATGGCTTTAATACCCAGTATTCTCTCCTCATGATGACACTTAAACACCATACTCGAGTCCCTGCTCCTTTTTAATAAGTCTCTTGCTGCAAAGTAACTAACTGCTCCTCTCCTATCCTGATAAATATTTCTTTTGCTCAGATCTATAAACTTTCACTCATTCTTCTGAAAACATCACTGCCAGATTTCATTCCATTCTCTACTAAATTATATACCAGCTCAGTCTTGTTATTTCTTTGTTTAGACTTTATGAGACGTGTCTTTAGTGCTGTGAACTCTTTCTCTGCTTTCTGCTCCTCAAAAAAGAGGCCTTTCTCTGTGTTTGCCAGGGGAGCTTGTCTCTATAATCCAGCATCTGGACATGGTCAATCTGCCAGAAAGCCTTGTGGGAGTATGGGTAGCACACCCCAATGTCTAGGTTCCTCAGACATTGTGGGGTGCAATTGCACTGGGACTATGAGCATACACTATTGGCTTTGGACACGTTGCATAAGGAGAAGTGATGTATCCCCTTTACTTAGACATCCCTCTGACAGCAGACAAACTTGGGGCCAAAAGTAATACAAGTTTTATTCTGACAAAGCAAAAGGTAAAGCCCTTGTTTTATAAAACTATAGCAAGGTTCTAAAAAAAGACACTGTTCTGTAATGTAGACAGTAAAATGCAATTCTAAGTCACAATTAATGGCAAGGCTCCTTCTCAGTTTTTCTGCTATTTTTTACTTTAAAGTATATGCAGGATGTGAGACCCAAAGGACTACTTATAGGTCAGCACCCTGATGTTTTGCTTCAGTATTAGACCCTGGACTACTGTAGGTGACCAGTGGTCTTGTCTTTTCTTGGTCTGTGGGCAGCCCTCTCTGAACTCATGTTTCTCCATTCACTGACAAGGATTATGAGAAATCTTTTTTCCACTCATTTTAGTGCAACTTAGTATTTACATCAGATGTTTGTCTCAGGTGAGGTTTTGATTTTGTTCAAAATAGTAGTATTTCTTATTCCAGTTAGCACATTTATTTGAAATGTTTGGTGCCTTTTTTTAACCAGAATGTCATACTGCATTAAGCCATAAAAGCCTTATGTTCAGAGAATAATAGCCAAAATTTTTAATGTTTGATCTTACCATTTTTAGATTTTTTGGTCTCCTGTAAGAATGAAATTGGGTTTGTTTTTCAAGGTCTGTTTTCCTACAGCAGTATTGACTGCAATATATTTCTTTTTCAAGATTTTTTAAAACATTGACTTACATGTAACTTAGAATCAGAGAATCATTTAGGTTGGAAAAGACCTTTAAGATCATCAGGTCCAACCATAAACCTAACACTGCCAAGTCCACCACTAAACCATGTCCCTAAGCACCACATCTACATGTCTTTTAAATACTTCCAGGGATGGTGACTCCACCACTTCCCTGGGCAGCCTGTTCCAATGCTTGACAACCCTTTCGGTGAAGAAATTGTTCCTAATATCCAATCTAAACCTCCCCTGGTGCAACTTGAGGCCGTTTCCTCTCATCCTATCGCTTGCTACTTGGGAGAAGAGACTGACACCCACCTTGATACAACCTCCTTTCAGGTAGCTGTAGAGAGCGATAAGGTCTCCTCTGAGCCTCCTCTTCTCCAGACTAAACAGTCCCAGTTCCCTCAGCCGCTCCTCATAAGACTTGTTCTCGAGACCCTTCACCAGCTTCGTTGTCCTTCTCTGGACACACTCCAGCACCTCAATGTCCTTCTTGTAGTGAAGGGCCCAAAACTGAACACAGTATTCGAGGTGCGGCCTCACTAGCGCCGAGTACAGGAGCACGATCACTTCCCTAGTCCTGCTGGCCACACTATTTCTGATACAGGCCAGGATGCTATTGGCCTTCTTGGCCACCTGGGCACACTGCTGGCTCATATTCAGCTGGCTGTTGACTAACACCCCCAAGTCCTTTTCCGACAGGCAGCTTTCCAGCCACTCTTCCCCAAGCCTGTAGTGCTACATGGGGTTGTTGTGACCCAAGTGCAGGACTCGGCAGTTGGCCCTGTTGAATCTCACGCAGTTGGCCTCGGCCCATCGATCCAGCCTGTCCAGGTCCTTCTGTAGAGCCTTTCTACCCTCAAGCAGATCGACACTCCCACCCAACTTGGTGTCATCTACAAACTTACTGAGGGAGCACTTGATCCCCACATCCAGATCATCGATAAAGATATTAAACAGAACTGGCCCCAACACTGAGCCCTGGGGGACATGACTTGTGACCAGCTGCCAACTGGAGTTAACTCCATTTACCACCACTCTTTGAGCCCGGCCATCCAGCCAGTTTTTTATCCAGCAAAGAGTATGCCCATCCAAGCCATGAGCAGCCAGTTTCTCCAGGAGAATGCTGAGGGAAATGGTGTCAAAGGCTTTACTAAAATCTAGGCAGACAACATCCACAGCCTTTCCCTCATCCACGAAGCAGTCACCTTGTCATAGAAGGAGATCAGGTTAGTCAAGCAGGATCTGCCTTTCCTAAACCCATGCTGACTGGGCCTGATCACCTGGTTGTCCTGCATGTGCCGTGTGATGGCACTCAGGATGATCTGCTCCATAACCTTCCCTGGCACCGAGGTCAGGCTGACAGGCCTCTAGTTCCACGGATCCTCCTTCTGGCCCTTCTTGTAGATGGGCGTCACATTTGCTAACCTCCAGTCAACTGGGACCTCCCCGGTTAGCCAGGATTGCTGATAAATGATGGAAAGTGGCTTGGTGAGCACTTCCCCCAGCTCTCTCAGTACCCTTGGGTGGATCCCATCCAACTCCATAGACCTGTGTGTGTCTAAGTGGTGTAGCAGGTCGCTAACCACTTCCCCTTGGATTACGGGGGCTTCATTCTGCTCCCTGTCCCCATCTTCCAGCTCAGGGGGCTGGGTACCCTGAGAACAACTGGTCTTACTACTAAAGGCTGAGGCAAAGAAGGCATTAAGTACCTCAGCCTTTTCCTCATCCTTTGTCACTGTGTTTCCCCCCGCACCCAATAAAGGATGGAGATCCTCCTTAGCCCTCCTTTTGTTGCTAATATATTCATAGAAACATTTTTTATTGTCTTTTACTGCAGCAGCCAGATTAAGTTTTAGTTGGGCTTTGGCCCTTCTAATTTTCTCCCTGCATAACCTCATGACATCCTTGCAGTCCTCCTGAGTTGCCTGCCCCTTCTTCCAAAGGTCATAAATTCTCTTTTTTTTTTCCTGAGTTCCAGCCAAAGCTCTCTGTTCAGCCAGGCTGGTCTTCTTCCCCCACTGGCTCATCTTTCAGCACATGGGGACGGCCTGCTCCTGCGCCTTTAAGATTTCCTTCTTGAAGAATGTCCAGCCTTCCTGGACTCCTTTGCCCTTCAGGACTGCCTCCCTAGGGACTCTGTCAACCAGTCTCCTAAACAGGCCAAAGTCTGCCCTCTGGAAGTCCAAGGTAGCAGTTCTGCTGACCCCTCTCTTTACTTCTCCGAGAATTGAAAACTCTACCATTTCATGATTGCTGTGCCCAAGACGTCCTCCAACCATCACATCACCCACAAGTCCTTCTCTGTTCACAAACAACAGGTCCAGCGGGGCACCTTCCCTCGTTGGCTGACTCACCAGCTGTGTCAGGAAGTTCTCTTCCATACACTCCAGGAACCTCTGAGACCGTTTCCTCTCCGCTGTATTGTATTTCCAGCAGACATCTGGTAAGTTGAAGTCCCCCATGAGAACAAGGGCTAGTGATTGTGAGACTTCTCCCAGATGCTCATAGAATATTTCACCAGCCTCTTCATCCTGGTTGGGTGGTCTATAACAGACTCCCACCACGATATCTGCCTTGTTGGCCTTCCCCCTGATTCTTACCCATAAACACTCAACCCTGTCATTGCCACCGTCAAGCTCTAGACAGTCAAAACACTCTCTAACATACAGGGYTCTCCCACCRCCTCTCCTTCCTTGGCTATCCCTTCTGAAGAGTTTATAGCCATCCATTGTAACACTCCAGTTGTATGAGTCATCCCACCATGTTTCCGTTATTGCAATTACATCATAGTTTTCCAGCTGCACAGTGGCTTCCAACTCCTCCTGTTTGTTGCCCATGCTGCGTGCATTGATGTAGACGCACTTCAGTTGGGCTATTGATCCCACCACCTTTTCTGGGGGAGAAGCCCTAATTCCTATGTGACCGTTCTCAGGTGCTTCCGTGGTTTCTAACACATCAATAACCCTTGTGTCTTTGCTGCCATGTGGATCTCCATCCCCTACCTCCACTGAGATGGCAGACCGAAGGATCTCTCTAGCACACTGTCCCTCAAACATTGGTGTGCTGCCCCCAGGGTTATCTCTAGTGAGCCTGGTTTTATCCCTTTCCCCCTTCAAATCTAGTTCAATGCTGTTTCAATGAACCCTGCTAACTCCTGCGCAAAGATCCTTTTCCCCCTTTGAGACAGGTGTACCCTGTCTGTCACCAGCAGGCCTGGTGTCATGTAGACTGACCCATGATCAAAAAACGCAAAAATCTGCTGGTAACACCAGGCTCGGAGCCAGGTATTGATCTGCTTGGTCTCCCTGTTTCTTCCCTCATCATTCCCTGCAACTGGAAGGGTAGAGGAGAACATTACTTGTGCTCCTGATCCCTTAAACAGTTGTCCCAAGGCCCTGAAATCTCTCTTGATTGCCCTTGGACTTCTTATTGCAACTTCATCACTGCCTCCATGAAAAAGCAATAATGGATAGTAATCCGAGGGCTGTACCAGGGTAGGAAGTTTTCTTGTCACATCGTTAACCCAGGCCCCAGGGAGGCAGCAGACTTGAAATAACTTTGAACTGATGTGATTTTACTTGAGCTAGGAATCAATCTACTTGGCCTAGTTTGATTATACTGCACATCCTTTCTAATATTGACAGCATCTTAGCACTCTTTCTGGCTCTGAATGTCTGAGCCAACACTCCTAGGACACTCAGGCCCAAATTATTCAAGCCTATGGTTTTTAAGATACTTATTTCTAACAGACATTGTGTTTGACACTTTCCCTTGTTACTTGCAGAAAGTCCACTGTCAATCTGATGTGATATAAGTATATAAACCCATTTCCTTCCAAATGCAGAACAGAAAGATTTATTGTCTGGATTTGCATTTGTTGATTCTTCCTCATCCTTATTAATTACTTTATCATTTGCATCTACTAAAGAGCTAAACTACTGTTATATTTTTGAACTGCAGTGTTAAATAACATCGTGCCAATCCTCCTCATTATCCATATTACTCCAGACAGAAATGTTTATGATATTTCTCATGAGTCTCTAAGATCTACTATATACTGATGGCTAGCTATTTATTCTTTTGACTTCTTTTTACTGTTTTCACCTTACTGTTATACTGAGATATTTTTAGACAAATATGTCCTTTTCTTTGTGAAAATGACCCTTCTTTCTCTATAGTATGTTAGTCTTTCAAGTGTTGTGATGCTAACTCATTTTTTCCTGTTTAAGTATCTTCTTATCACTGTTTTCCAAAATTTTCCTAGTTTGGAAAATAACTCTTTTGTGGCAGAATATCTGTAACAGATATTAACTAAATTTTATTCCTCTTAAGACAATCTTTTCTTTATCATACTGAATGCAGTTGGATCAATTATGTCTCTGGTTCCCTGATAATCAGGGGCTGTTCCCAATAGGCTGGGTAGAAGAGGCCACCTTGTTTCAGGAGCAGGGAATAATGGTTTACTATGTGAACTCAAGATCTCATCCAAGACCATAGAAAGGCCATGGCCCATGTTTTTCCTAGTCTCTCTGCCTAGGCTCCCATCTGTAAAAGGGGGATAATGTAATTTCTCTTCATTACAAGCCTTTGGTGAATATATGCTAAAGAATGGGGACGCTGTTTAGTTAGGTCAACATATACAGAAAAGTGACAATCTCAGCATAGAATTGGAAAAATATTTGAATGTGAAGACCATTTTCTATTGTTTGTGTTATCCTGAACAAATAACTGTATAGTTGTATCAAGTCTTTGTCTTACATGGCTTGTAACATATGTCAAAGTGTGTTCCTTGTTTGAATATATTATTAGTTTACTTTGTGCTTGAGCTTATACTTTAATAAATCAAGTAGATAAAGAGATATTTGGAGGTCAACAGGATGAGCAGTGAGTGACAGCCTGACTCTCCTCTCCTGTGCATTTAAATTGGAAAAAACTTCACTGAAGCACATGCAGTTTAACTCATGTAAAAATCATGTTTCGTAGGAAAATAAAGCTCTCCAGTGTTTGCATTACTATTTGCAAAACAAGCACTTCTGCTTTCTCTTTATGCATGTAATTTCCTTCCACGTGCTAGTTTGTTTCTTTTTTTGTAGGACTAGAATGGAAAATGCAGGAAATTATCCGATTACAAGATCAACTGGTGTACATGAAGTGTAGAGCCATTAGAAAGGTTTCAATATAAAAACTTAAGGACTTGCCAGTGAAATGGATGAACATTTAGGAGACATTATTAGTCAACCCTTGGAAAGTCCTGCAGAGACGTCACAGACCTCTTTATCTTGCTCTATTATTTTTTCTATACTTTCAAGACAACTGTAATTGCAGTTAATCTATTGTACGAAATGTGCTATTTGGGGACGGGATCGTTTCAATTTTGGGCACTGTGCATTGCTAACTCGTCATTTATTTGCAGTTAATCCAAAAATCCTCTCACTCCACCCATATTTTGATGAAGTAATGGCTGCTCAGATGTCCTCAGTGGGCAAAATGAGTCTGTGATGCATAAATCTAGAATGATGACTTCTGTCTGTGTTTACAAAAATGTCTGAAAGGACAATGGGAAGAAAAGACTGAACTACTACTGTTGAAGAGGAGGGAGTGAGAGGGAGGGAGGGAGGTTGTTATCACTTCTGCTGGATTCAAAGCTCTGTCCTTCTTTACCACCCTGCTGCTGGGCTATAGTGCGATTGAGGTCTTACCCTATAAATGGGTAAGACCTCGTTCCTTGGCACTCTTGCGTGATGGTTGTCTTGAACAAAAAGCTTCCTTCAGTGCTTCTGTGTATGAAGGAAGTTTGCTTTTGAAAAGTGTTGAACACTGCTTGAGTCTTCAGTGGGTATTTAAAAAAAAAACAGGGAACTTGTGACTGGAAGTGACAAGTTCTCTATGTAATTTGAGACAAATATCTTGTCATTTGAAGCTTTTTATGCTTTTTAGTTTACCACAGGATGATACAAGAAATTTCCTTCAGTGACTAGGAGCACATCCAAGACACAGTCAGGCCTTAGCAGGTGTTTGCCACATGCTGTTGTGATGGCTAGGATTAGTTGGGTAACAGTGAGCAAACATCTGTCTTGTATTATTCATACAGACTTCGTTTCAATTCATATCAATGTTCCTATCAGTATGTGACGGTTGATTTGGTTCTCCAAAGTTCAGTACGAGGGCTGGTGATAATGTATCCAGTAAATGTGTCTTTCTATGCAGGGATGCAGTTTCTTCCCAACGGTGCTGACAGGACTTCCCAGGTCATCTGAACACGAAGAAAGGGAAACTTTCCCAATCAGCATGTGTGAGGGTTGTTTCCTAACAATTTTTTATTCTAGCTATACAAAGCAAATAAATCTTCAAAACATATCTTACCCAAAAGCAATGTTTACCATAGTAAACTCCAATGGGAAATTAAAATATTAGGAAACAATGTTTATTTTCTAACGTTTTGCCAGCTGCAGAACAGAGTCCAGTAAGTAGAACAGACCTGGCCTGTTCGGTTGTTTCCTTTCTTGTGGCCAGATTTCTCTTGCTAGTCCTCTCCCAGTCCTCTTTTAGGCTATTTATTCTCCCCTATATACTGACTGGCAAAGAGAAATCCAGGCAAGGAAAATATGTAGGAGACATTTCCTAATGTTTCACTGGCCTTCAGGAAGGAAAAACCAGTTGAGGTTACAAAGAGTGTAAACCTGTTATTAATGTAGTAAAGAGCAGTGTGATGCAGAAAAGGTAATTAACCCTGAGGAAAAGTTTCCATATGAGAAAAAAATGAGGCCACCGTCAAGACATAACTCCATTTTCACAAACTTTCTTCTCTGGCTCTTTCCATGGCTTATTTCAGTTCTCTTCAGGGAACTGCTCTGGAGTCTGCTCTTCAAGATGTGTTGAGGAAACAAAAGAGGTTGGCTGTTGGGCTTTTGTTTACATAGTTGCTTTTTTTTTGTCCTAGGATGTAACTCAAGATTTTAAAATAAACTTGTTGATCTGAATTAAGATGAAAGGGTGAAATCTAAAAAGCATACAAAGCCAGTCAGAAAAATTTACTGTTATCAATCAAAACAATTCTGTAATTTTAAAGCTTTTTGTTGCATTTTTTCTTTCCACCCAACCAGGGTGAGGAAGTCAACAAAATCTTCTCTAAACAACTGGAGGAAGTCTCTATATCACAAACCTTCTTTACTGGGGAGAAATTTAACTTCCCTAACTTCTCCTGAAAGGGCAACATGGCAAGATGCAACCAGTTGAGAATAATTCTGGAGGGTGTAAGGGGTAACTTCTTGATAAAGATAATGGATTAGCCAACCAAGGGTGAGGCACAGTTGGATCTCCTATTCAATAACAGAGAAGATGTGGTTGGGAACACGATAATCAGTGTCAGCCTTGGCTGTACAACCATGAACTAGTGGAGGTCAAGAACCTGAAGGAGTAAGGAAAGTGAATAGCAGAATTCATCTCATTCAGAAGAGTGGTAGGTGGGATCCCATGAAACAGCTCTGAAGGGCAAAGGAGATAAAGAAATCTTGCAGGTCTTTAAGGACAGTATCATCCAAGCTTTTTTTCTTATACTCAGGAAAAAACATAGGCATATCAGGAGCAAAATGCAAAGTCATGCATTGCCAGTCATACCCAGCAAGGCAGAGCCCCTACCCTTTGCAACAGTCCAGGCTGGGTACTGGCTGCCTCAGCAGCAGCTCTGTGGATAAGTCCCCCCACTTTGCAAAAGAAAGCAAGCTGCACAGGAGTGGAGCACCTGTGGGGCTGCCAGCAGTGAAGGCCAGCACCATCCAGTGCTGTATGAGCAAGCGCACAGCCAGGAGATGGAGGGAAGTGATTATTCCTCTGAACTTGGCATGTCTTGGACGACACCTAGACACTGCGTCCTCTGGTTTGGTCTCCCCAGTCCAAGGTAGACATTGCCAAATGGAGTGAGCCCAGCAGAGGGCCACCAGATTCTCAGAGGCTGGAGCACCTGGCCTGTGAGGGAAGCCTGAGAGGTGGGGCTGCTTCAGCCTGGAGAATGCTTCTGCTACTTACAGGCAGGTTATTGAGAAGATGAGGTCAGGATCTCTGCAGCAGTGTGTAGCGGCAAGACAGGAGACAATAGGCATCAGTTGAAACAAGAGAAGTTCAGACTGAATATAAAGGGAAAACCTTTTCTACACGGGGACAGTCCGGACTGGAGCAGGTTGCCCACAAAGGCTGTGAAGTCTTGCATCCTTGGAGCTTTTCAAGACCAGGCCTCCTCAGTGATGCTGCTTTGAGCAGGTTGTTGCACTGGGGACCTCCTGATGTTCTTTCCAACCTGCATATGATTCTATGACTTTTCTGCTTACAATTATCAGAACAGAGAAACTGTTCTGTATTTTGAACAGGGAAACTGTCATTTTTTTAAGAAAATATCAAAAGAAGATTTTTCAACATTTCTTATTTTTTCCCTACATTTTTTTTTCCAGATGAGTGTGGTAGCCTGGTTTTGAAGGTTCAGTTTCCTGAAAGACAAAATGTTTTGTTGAAATATAGCTAACCACCTCTACTTTGGCAATTGCATTTCACCCTCTACCTCATGTAAAATTAAAGGAAAGGTTCAGGATGATATTGGGTCAGTATGAAGGAAAGGCTTCATTAGCAAAAAGATCTTCGTGCCAGGTACTCTGTTGGCAGACTTCCTTCTCCTGTCCTTGCCTTGCTAAAGCCTATAATTGTTAGCCTGCCAGTCATGTTGAGTTTTTGACTCCACTTTGCCATACAGCAGAAAATGCAAGTGATTGGAAACTAGTGGGAGTTCTGTTTATGTGCAGACCCTTGGTTCTACTCTGATTTTTTAATGTCAAATCATGATTTAAATTGTCTATGCATTTAAACAGATGAGCCAACTGAAAATGCTATCCTAGCTGTTGACCACTGGAGATTGAGAAAAAGTAACTTGTGGTGTTACTTTGAGTAATTTTGACAGAAATTTAGTGTGTTTTTTAATGCTTTGGTATTTAGCACCTATTACCTTTTCTGAAAATTAATAAAATTAATTCACAACATCACTTTTGTGAATATTCTTAGCCAAAGGCAGGTTAGGCCCAACACAATATTTTTAGTGTTTTATCCAGAACCAGTGATGAGCAAGTTGTAAATGTTGTTCATGAAACAAGTAGTTGTGGTGACAGATTATGTTTGCAGCCATCTGCTTTTCTTCTGTGTCCAGGACTGGGCAAGAAAAATAGGTAACAAAGGAGTCAAACTACAGTAGATGACATAGCACTCATTGCAAATGAAATTTTTTGACATAATCAGAGTGTTTGGAAATGACCTATCATCTGTTGCAGATACATCTTATGTGGTTTGAAATCCCCTTCCCCACATCAGCTACTGGGTTATAAGGGATAGATCTTTGATGACAGAATAGGCAACAAGAAACATGCGTGATAGACTTTCATACCAGACCTGCATGGCCTTAGTCAGTTGCTTTGATTTGAAATAAAATTTTTTTTCACTCTAAAGGTTAGCAAGGATTAGGTTATTTATTTGGGGACCTGACAATGACAATAACGAATGATTTGGTGAGAATGAGCAGTAGCTTTCATGCATAAATATTTTCAAGGGCTTGTCAAAATTGTAAACTTTCTTCAAGAAAATATTTGGCCAAAGAAGTTACATAGAGCCTACAGCACATAGACAATCTGGTGATGGGTAGTTGTAAGTGAGAACAGATTGTTAAGACAAGTCTGTAATCAGATGTGGAGATGTCAGAACTGCTTAAGATTTAAATAGACCAACGAATCAATAATTCTGTATTGCAGTTTCAATTCCATTCAGTGCTGAACCCTGGTGATTAGAAAATAAGGCACATTGAAATTAATATTAAAACCTTCCATGCTATCAGCGTGAGTCACATCATCTGCATGGAACTCATAGTATTCATAGGAAAACTAAAATACTTTATAACCTATGCAAATCAAACAGAAATTATTTTAAATGAACCATGTATTTCTAGATATTTTTAAGGTCTTAAACTTTTCTGAAATTCCCTTTAAAAATTTGTGACAGTATTATTTCTATATTATCTTTTTATTTTCTCACGTTAGTCTTATAACGTCAGGTGTATTCCATAAAAACATAACCTTCTGCTTATTTAAATCTTCATGTGCTAATGGCATGGAAATTTAGTTCGGTCTTTCTTTGTTCATGATCCTAAATCACTGTGTTCAAACCACACTCCATCATCAACCATATATATTGCTTTCCTGGAAATGGTATTATTTATCATTGGTACTTTTTTGACATGACATTTTTGGAGTGATACTATACAAATGTGGATAACTCAGTAATGCCAAGTAACTGTTGCCTTAGCTTACATCTTTTCTGTAGTTAGACAGTGCATACATATACCTTAAAATTCTGCTTTGTTATGATACCAAGAAAAGGGAAACCAGCCAAACAAGGAGTGGAACATAGCCCTCTTGATGTTTGGGCTGCTGATATACTGAGACTGTTGAGCATCTTGCCATTCATATGTCTTTAACTTTCTTCTTTCCTTTCCTCCTCTTGTCTCACACTGCAGGGACAGGGATTGCTTTCTTGTTAAAGGACCATACAGTTCTCAGCAAAATGGGGCTTTGGTCCATGGCTGGGGCTCCTAAGCATTATGAGAATAGAAATTAAAATAGATGTTTGTAATCAGAGAAACTGTGTGGTGTTTTTGAGACAAATATATTTGGATCACGTGCAGAAGTTTGTGCCTTTGTTCCAAACAAATGGTACATATAAATAAACAGTAATTCCAGTGATGTCTACAGTATATATAAAGAGTAATTCCATTCAAATCCATGAAGTTACACCAGTGTAAAACATTTTATTTACATACTCCTTTTTTGGTGTACACCTAAAATACTGAGCATATTCTACCACATCTTTTCCATAAAAAAGGCCAGAAAAAAATCCCCCCAAATTTTAAATTGGATCAAAAGCTCATAAATCAACCTACCTTGGAAGAATTAGCAAACTGTTCCACTAACATGTATTGTTTAGAGCAATCAGTTTCTGTAATCTCTGTTGTCTGTCATAGAAACATGCCAGCTATCAGTTTTTATTACAGTCTCATGATAAAATAGTTGTGATGAGCCATCTTGCTTCAGAAAACATGTGGACAATGATTTTGTGTTGATTAGTGATGATTGCTTTTTACGGTTGACTTCATAGGTTGGTGATTTTTGGCTTTAATCTCAAAATAGACAGCAGTTTTGGAGAAATTATTTTAATTTCTTACCTTTATCATAACCATCTGATGCTCCCAGTCATCCAGATTCTGGACGCTTGCAATTTTTGGTGAGGAAAAAAAGGACACTTAATCCTGGATGTACATACCCAAGAAAATGTCTCGATTGAATTAATTTGATGCAACTATTTTAAGACCAATTGAAACCTCTGCTTTTTAATCAGGGGAAAAAAGTGATATGTGTATTTTTAAGTACTCTCTCTCACATCCCATAGGAAAGGCAGTCAACAAAGTCAAATGCAATGGTTGTTTTTTTTTTTTCTTGCTTGGTATCTTTCACTGTCATGGCTGTGCTTTGCAGCAGATGTGGTCAAAGGCATTCTACTGCATTTGAGCCTACCAGCTTCCTTGGGCTTCTTGTCTGAGAAGGTATTAAAATATCTCAGGAACTCTTTTGCTCTTGGAAACTTCTGTACTAACAAAGTTAAGTAGCAGAGATTTCAGAAATCCAGAAAACAGGAGTTGCTCCGGACTCTGCATGAGAAGGTGGCAGAACAGACAATAGTCACTTTTTTCCCTTTGCAGCAAACACACACAATCATCAGTTTGATAACTGGTGATGCAGTATCAATTATTTTAATAAACTTCCAGTATTCTCAGTGTCTTTCCTGTTTTAAGCAATAGCTTTATAACTAGAAGTACCTAGGAGTTCAGCTTCAGTTATGCTGTGTCATTATCTTGGGCTGTATGAAGCCCTGCAATGTTCTTTTCTGACTCCAGCCACTAAAAGCCCTTTGTAGCTTCTGCCAGTTTATATAGATTACTACTTACCTCCTTAAAATAACAAATCTTTGATAACCCAGAGTCTAACTGAAGGTTTAGACAGGGGCAAAACAAGAGTATCGTACAGAACAGACTGTGGAAGGAATGTCTTAAATATAGCACCCATGCACAGTGACTTTCTGTTAGGCTATCAAACCATGATTACTGAAATCTAAATCAACCTATGACAGCTAATTTAGCTCTTGTTTTTTGGCTTTTCTATTTAGTGGCTCTCAAAGCAGTGAGAGATGTGCATTAACAAATTACCTGCGGAAACTGTGCTCATCTACCAATGCCTGGATACTGGTGCAAAATATCAGCCCATCTAAGGGATTTTGGAGGGCATTTTGATCCTCACTGGTTCAGTGATCAGATAAGAAAATAATTGAGGGCTACCTTTCCCTCCTTACACTAGCGAGGTCTTGTAAAACTGGATTTTAGGACTCGGACCATAGATTACAAGCAGACATTCTTCTGAGAGTTATTTTAGATAATTCATACTTGCTACTTTCTTAAGGAAAACCAGGCAGAATTTTCTTTACCAGCCATAATTCCTAGCTTCCCTGAGTCAATGACCTTTATTTCACTCCCAAAGGAGGAAATGGGGATGCTTACTAATATCCAGTAGTCTAAAAAGAAGTTTTTCTTTCTCTCTTTCATAAGAGTTGTTTCCTCCCTGCTTTTCCAAATACTGACAGATATTTCTGGTAGATGATTGTTTCAAGTACATGCAGTGTTATATGTGGCGCTAATAGGGTATAGATCTTTGCTGACTGTCACACTTGTGACTGAGGAATGAGGCTACAGAAATACCTGCTTGGCATGGGCTTTGTCTAAAATACCATGGAAGAACTTTTCACTCTCATACAGGCTGGACCTGGAATATTAGAATTTAGTCATCTCTGACCTAACGTCTATGTATGGAAATAAGGAGAAAACAATTTTCGTTAGTTCAGTTTATTATCTGAAACACTGGAACATCCTCTTACTTCCTGTCTTTTACCAAAAACCTAAGAATAATCAGAGGATATGTCCAGACTGCCGTCAGACCAGAGAACACGCTGTGGTTTTCATGCTTGGTAATCATAGAATGGGGGGAGGTGGCACAACTAGGAATGCACTGAGAATCCACCTGGCCTTAGGAGCTGGAAGCGCTCTGGCTCTGACTCATGCTGTCATGAGTCACACTGGCACTTGTGTGTGAAAACCTCACATTTGTGTGTACAGACCAGCTTTACAGGCGTTTTCTAGGCTCTGCTTTCTGCAAATGTTTTCCTTTGATCGTTACTTCAGTTTTTTTTTTCCCCAAGTTCAACTCTTAATCAATTTTACCCACTGATGCTGTTGCCAGAATCCTTTTGGAAAGCCAAAGATTAGAGGGACAGCAGCATAGACAGTCCAGCAGACTTCAATGAACTGGAAAAGAAGTAGCTAATAAAATGAATTAAGAAATGATCTTATCCTGTAAGAGCCACAGTATTTGCAGTGCTAGTGGAGATTGCCATTCAACAAGGCTTGCAATTCAACACAACTTCAGTTTCATAGCTGACCAACTTTTGAAGTTGTTTATTGCTGTTCACATCATTGTTATGCCACATGAATTCCCTTTCATCTCTAGGTTCAGGTTTTGGATACACTTTCTTCTGGATATATTTCAAAGCTAGTAAGCCAAGGGCTTACAGCGCTGAAGAGGTTAGTCATAGCTTGGTCCAACTTCTGAACAATGATTAAGCTTATGATTTCTGAAATGTTTATGTGAGCTGTGTCTTGTATTGTTTATTGCTGTTGTTGACACTAACACGTATGGTCCAGATGACAGAATAAGATCTGCATTTGAGATTATGTGGTGTATTGTAAACTCAATTTTGCAGATGTACTAATCAAAGACAGAGGAATTGCTTTGAGTCACATGTTGGAAAGTTAATAGGGATGTTTAACGCAATCCTTCCATTTCCAACTTGGAGAAGTTGACAGACACAAATAACTGGAGGCTTAGTGAGACATTTCTGAAGCTACTAACAGGCTCCTTTCTTTGGAAAACCTTAAGTGCAGCTGAAAGAGAACTCTACAAATTATTTACAAAATAAAATAGTAATTAATACCTGCTGGTGGGAGCAGACAATAAATACTGAGTGTTCTGAAAAGTGACCTAAACTAATTCCCTCACAAGAGTCCGATGAAATACAATAAATATGTGACTACTCCCATGTTGCAGCTGAGGAAAAAGATGTAGACCTTCATAGCATGGGGACATGACTAAGTCTGGAGCCTTGTTACCACAATTTCCCTCTCAGTCTGCAGGGACAGCTAGATTCTTCCAGAAAGTTTGTCACTTCTTTAGGGGCTGAACCACACACTGCTCCAAAGAGAAGCACCCTTTACCCCCATTGACTTCTGAGAAAACTGTGGTCTGAACCAAGTATCTTGGATTTGTGTTAGAAACACCTGAGAGGTCGGATTTCAGCACTTGTTTAGGTGCCTAAACTTGTACTTAGAAGTTGGCGTCAGACAAGCAAGTCCTTTTTAGTAAAAACCTGTCAGAAGGTACTGGCAGGACCCAAATATAGTGCTCCCATTCAGCCAAGAAGGCCTCAGGGCAGGAAAGAAAATTTGAGTCTGTTCTTGAGTTGTCACTACTTCTCCCATGTTCACTCACACATTCTGTTGGGACTGCCTTCCTTGGCGTTAACATTTAGCTGCAATTTAATTTTTATTTCATTTTGACTTTTGCTTACGTGATCACAACAATCTTGCTAACCAGCTGCTAACGGCATTGGATCAGAGCATGGCCTTGTGAATGGTTGTCGTGGTTTAACCCCAGCCAGCAACTAAGCACCACACAGCCACTTGCTCACTCCCCCCCGGTGGGATGGGGGAGAGAATTGGAAGGGTAAAAGTGAGAAAACCCATGGGTTGAGATAAAGACAGTTTAATAGGTAAAGCAAAAGGCACACATGCAAGCAAAGCAAAACAAGGAAATTCCTTCACTACTTCCCATCGGCAGGCAGGTGTTCAGCCATCTCCAGGAAAGCAGGGATCCATCACGCATAACGGTTACTTGGGAAGACAAACGCCATCACTCCGAACGTCCCCCCCTTCCTTCTTCTTCCCCCAGCTTTATATACTGAGCATGATGTCACATGGTATGGAATACCCCATTGGCCAGTTGGGTCAGCTGTCCTGACTATGCTCCCTCCCAGCTTCTTGTGCACCTGGCAGAGCATGGGAAGCTGAAAAGTCCTTGACT
>JAYKAV010003032.1:0-57228 GCA_035582835.1 Phoebastria nigripes
GTGCAAGCACCACCCAGCAACACCCAAAACATCAATGGGCCATCAACGCTCCTATTATACCAAACCCAAAACACAGCACACCCTCCCCAGCTACTGGGAAGAAAGTTAACTCTGTCCCAGCCGGAACCAGGACACCTGCCAACCTTCAAATTCCTGTTTGATGGCATGGCAGGTTTACAGCCCCCATTAAAATGTTTTCACTTGGTGCTTTTGGTTTGTTTGTTTGTTTTTTCCCCTTCTCATTTTATTACTTGAAACTGTGAAAGCACTTTTTAAAAAAAAAAAAAAAAAAAGGCACCAAAATGGATAGTCTGGGTAAGGTTTTTGAGTACTAAAGTCAGGATTTTGTAACTGGAGAATTTTGGGCTGGTCCTGTAGTAGTAGTGCTGCCTCTTCTGCCTTCTAGAGGAGCCTAGGCAGAAGGTTTCAAACTTTAATCTCAAGAAATGGCTTGAAGTATGAGCAGTTAAACTCCATATCAGTATGACCCAGTGTCCTGTGYTAGTAGATAGCTTGCCTCATACAATCCGTGTTATAAATTTGTAATGTTCCAGTTAACACAGTAACATCTGACAGGATTTATTTTAAGCTTACTGCCCTTGTAGTTCCATAGAAAGCATTTCCTGGAGGAGAAGGAGGAAGAATAAGGAAGAGAGAAGGAGGGCGGGGGGGAACCTACACCCAACAAACCACCAAACAACATTTCCTTGTCACTGTGATCTGAGTAAAAGCAGGGAAGTGTATAGTTGCCCAGGACTCCCTGGCCTCTTTAATAAATCTTGTGCCCTCCCATTCCCCATAGTATGTAATTTAATGCTGTAGAACAGTGAGATGCAACTGAAAATACAGTCCTGTTTGTGATGTAGGCATTTAATAACTTATCTCAGCAGATGTGAGCAATTACAGAAGTTCAGTGAAGGATACGTCTGTTAATTGTGATGGTCATTAATATAGTTACTGTCCTGAATCCTGAACTCTTATAGCTATTGTTTTGCTACTTAATTTCAGGCATATAAACAAAGTATTCAATTTACTTTAAGTGCATGTTCTTATCACATACCTCTCTTCCATTACACACACTATCTTTTCATTTTAGTCGCCAAGCTCTTTTGAGGTAGGAAAGGTTGTGCCTTACCTAAGTATAAAAACTAACATCCTGATTATAGTTTGGAAAAATCAAATAGAAACATAGTATCTGATAAATAGGTATGTGATTATAGAAGGACTGTAGGGGGTATGTATAGCATTCATGCTTAGGCAAAATATTCTCCGAAAAGTTTGGGTTTGTGGTTGGTGGGGGTTTTTTGGGTTTTTTTTTTTTGTTTGCTTGGATTAACAACCCTTTTTTTTTTTTTTTCCTAGGGTAAAAAATGGGGAACACAACAAAAAGCATAACTGTTTAATTTGATAATGCTGATTACTATTGGTTTTTGACCTAAAGACTCATTAACCTTTGTCCCAAAAAKCTTATCTAAATAATTCAAGATTTATATTAGGAGTGGGAGAGCAGAGGATGTGGATTTTTGAACTCTGTTGGAACATCACTGGCTCTGCATTTAGAACAGACTTGACCTTTCTCAGGCTGAGGGCCTGGGCTCAGTGTTCACCAGACTTTCTCAATGGCTTTTTTTTTTTAAGGAGGGGGGAAGTCGACACTCATCAGGCTTGAGAATGTTTTTAATGCAGGTTTTTAGTTTGCAAAACTAATACCTTCAGAAAACAGGATGTTTGAGGTGAATGTCATGGAAAGAAAACGTTTCCATAGACAATTTTGTAGAGTACGTGGTGTTTCTTGCATTGTGTGGGGAAGAAGGATGATGTTGGTGCTTGTGAGACTTTGAAATTATTTAAATATATTTCACTGCACTCTTGCACTGTGAAGAAAGGCACAATAGCATGATCAAATGAGGGGAAATATTTCTCTTCTGTCAATTTATAGTACTGTATGGCTGTCTGTGTAGCTAGCAGCAGCATGGCTGATCGTTTCTTATTCCATTTCCTGAAGAACAGAAGCGAACATATCCATAGTCTCTTTCACTAGTTAAATCTTTAAATGTGTATAATACATACATCATGCAGTTAAGTGGATTTGTTACAGAATTTAATACTTTATCTTCATTTTTTTATATTCTGTAGATACTGTTTTAAATAAGTCAGCAAAGACTAGTATGTTAGAGGGTATTTGTGCCTATTAATTTCTCTAATGAAAACTTACAAGGAATTTGGAGAAATGGAGAGCATCATAGGTTTTAAAAAGGAAGTTTGAGTCGGGAACAAATACCAACTCTCCTCAAATCCTCTAAAGATAGACAAAACAAAACTCAGGAGTCAGTTATGCAAAGGAGAGATTCTTATCTGGAGTTTGAATTCAGTTCTTTGCCCAATTTAGGGGAAGTTTAGGAATTATGGAACTATCAAAAGTGTACRTTCTTTTTACATCCCTATAAATCTCATATAAATGATTGCAAGATCTATATGGAAGAAAATGAGAGAGCATCAAACTGACCATCTAAAGAAATAAATTCAGGCAAATTAGCCTTCACTGCATTCAATGTTGAACAAATTCAAACTTCAAAACAAGTTGTAAGAAAAGTGTTTCTTGGAAATAAACATGATCTGTGAGGAAATGTTAAAGAAATAAAACTTTATGTTAAAAAATTAAATGGTGCAAGTTGCTTCATGATTTTCTAGATTGGGTCTTGTATGCATCTTCCCTGATGTTAATTGGATGTACAGTAACTTTGAGTTGTGAATTCCTTGTGACCACTTGCAATTGTAAAGAAGTGCTGGATCAAGCTAACTACAAGTGAGCATCAAGCCAGCTACAGCACAGTTGAAAATGGGTGAAATAACCCATCCACCTGAATAGCCTAAACTCCAAGAGGGAGCAGTCTGTTCTGTTCCTAAATTAGGAAGGGTCCAGTTTATATCCACTCTAAAGCTAAGCCAACACTTCTCACAAATAGCAATGGATTACATACGTTTAAGTGCTTCATTTTGGGGTAATTTCCAGGCCGAAATGCTATAAGGCCTTTTTAGAAATGCTGCACACTTGAACACTTCAATTGAATGTGTGTAAACTGGAGGGGGGGGGGGACGACGACGACGTGTAAGGGATAGCTGGGAGATTCATCTTGCCTGAATTTAGGATTCTGCTTTGTATTTTCCTGTAGTGGAGGCAGAGGTTGGATTCTCTGTGTGGTTAACGAACACAAGAGCATGTTTACATTTGCATGCCAGGATTCCCATCCTAAAGTGTCTGTTTCTTTCACTTGACTGAAGGAAGTCTAGACGACTAGATAAGACCAGGATGTAGTTATCTGAAGCTAGCTCAGCCAAGTCCTATTTTTTATGCCCAACTTGAGATAACTATTTTGGAGGCCTCACTTTTAGGTATTCTGCTTGTTTTAAATGTTTCTTTAGAATGGTTTACCACACTTGTCATAAGGATTCACTCAGATTAGTGAATGTGGTAGAACAGATATGAGAACAAACTTGTTGCCTTGACTAAACCAGCACCTCAAACGTTTGTATTAAGTTTAAGAAATGTTGATTGTTTATTTTTTTAATATATCTGTTCAAAGTTAAAGCTCCGAAATTTCAAGGGCTTCTGTCCTTGGCCTTGATTTCCCTGCCCCCCACCCCCCCGACAGAGGAGCTTAACAGACAACCCCGATGTCATGATCATGAATGGTCTCATTAAATAAGCAAATGAGTAACTGTTTGTAGTGTGAGGCTTTGGGAATTGAGCTTATAGCAAGAAATACCGGGAAGTTCAGAAGAGCCTCTTCTCRCAGGACGGGATGGTGCCGAGCTTTCTGCCACAGAAGGATATGTAGGGAGGAGCTCTTGCTGGAGTTAGCCTGGAGAAATGTSATCACCGAAGAACAGTCCCCCTTTGTCTGGATGTTTCAGCCTTGCTGGTGTTTACCCAGTGATTGGTTCTCAGTGTAGGATTGGTCTTAAGGATTTTTCAACCTGTAAATAATTAAAGCATCTGTTGTTTTCATTAACAGAAGAAAGGGTTTGTGATTGCAGGTCTGAAAGCACAAAGCCAGGCTATTGGAAGGATGGATGCAACCCTTACTCTTTATGCTATGTGTCCTTGTTAATGCTGCTTTGAAATCTGTAGATGAAAAAGACTTATAGCAATGTAAATTAATTATTATTTTGATTTGTCATAACGCAGCTAAGACTTCAGAGAAGATGGGCACTGCTGAAATGCTTCACTGAGAAAGCATATCAGAGGAGTACTTTTTTCTTCTTCTTCCCTGCAGTGCAGCACCTTTCTGACTTTTCCAAATTGCACTGATGTCAGTTTTTGCCAGGCGTGGAGATATATATTTAGTCCTACAGTCTCTTATTGCTTGGAACACTAATAAAATTCAACAACAGCATAGTTTTCTAGTTTAATTCCAAGAGAAACAGTTCACCCATAAAGAATTAAAATCCATAAATCCATGAAAAAATAATTGAAATTCATTATAATTTCAACAAGAGAAGAGCTTCCCACTGGAAACAATGATTTTTATTTTTTGATGAGAGCAATTTTAAACCACAGAGTTGATATTGTTCTCCAGTAGAGCAAACTGACAACCATATTATTTCACTAGCTTCAGTCTTCTTTCTCTGTTGCAAGAATGATATTCATTGTTGCCATAGACAAGCTACAGTTTTAACATGTTTTTTTCCCAAAGGAGATTTAAATTTAGTTGTTATGCCTTTAAAATACAGAGCCGTACACAGACTAACAAAAAATGTGTGAATTGGTACAACCGGAAAACAGAGCATACAGGACCAGCTTCACTTCTTGAACCTGTGACAAAGGATCTACTCGCACTCTGTGCTGAATGTGAGCATGCTAAGCATCCTGCAGAAGCCAGCTGAGATAATCTATGCTATTACATGTCTTCTCCAAGCTGCACTGGGAGGGTTTCTTCTTGAAAGTTGGCAGGAAAGGCCCCTGTTTGCTAAGTTGTTGACTATTGTTGTGATAGTTGTAACCAGGATCTTGATGGTGACTCTTCCTTTTCTGTACCATGAAAGTCACACGTTCCAAGTCTTTGAACTCACCTGCATGTTAGTTTACATCTCCAAGAGCCTTAAATACCAGCCATTATATTTTTTCATAACACCCAGCCTTCCTTTGCTGTAGTCTAGAGAAAGAGAGGAAGGAGCTTGCTATAGTAAATGCCTTCTTCGTATTTCTTGCTGTGTGTTAAGTTGGACATGATTCAGTATGCATAGACACTGTCAAATTCCTAAAGTAAGCATTAACTACTACTTATGGCTGGGAGATTGCTCTATTTCAATGTCAATGTTGGAAAACAGTTGTCATGAGGATTAGTGGGTTTGCTCATCTTGATAGACAAATTATTTATTCTTAGCTCAGGTCCCTTAAAATACAAGAAAGAAGGCTTCTTTCAACCTGAACTCCTCAACTTGTTTCAAATCGGCTGCACAAATTAATTTTTCAGTGTTAATTAATATTCTGAAAAAAGTCATGATCATCATCTCCTATGAGACTGAAGGTTAGCCTCATAGAAGGACATGAGCAGATGACACTGAAGACCTGTGTAATTTTTAATCACTCCAGAATCACACTGGAATTCCAGTCTGATGGACGTGTGGTACCTGTGCTCCCCACAGTCACGGGGGGAAGAATTAAGAAGTTTATAATGGGATTCTCAACCAGGAGGCTGAGCATGAAGCTGCTTCAGGTATCCAGGAGAAACATGCCGAGCTTGATGATTTCAGGTAAATGCTCATTTCAGGGACCTCTATGGTCRACTCTGGCCTGCTGAAATCTGCCTACTTTCACTATAGTGCTAAGCTCTGAATCTTCTCTAAAGGCAAGTAAGTTAGAAATGCATGTTCTTTCAGAAGTTGCAGAAGACTCGGTTTTGTGGGTTTTGTTTTGTTTTTGTTTTTGTTTTTTTTTCTCTTGTGGAGAACAGCTGGAGGTCATATTCCTCCTTTCTAATGTTGTATTGCACAGTCCTTTCCAAGTCCTTTCTTCTTCCAGAGGATGCAAGTCCATATCTGTTGCTTCTCAGAAGAATGCCCTGTCTTCTAGTCTAACACTGTGGAAGAACTTCTAAGGGCACACTGAGCAATTGCTGCATTAAATACCTAAAACACTTCTTGCAATAGAAAGAAGCAAATCCTCCTTCCAGAGAAGTAACCTAACCAGTAGGATAGAGAGATTCTTCCTTTTCTGACCCTGTGACTTTTTAATTATTCCACATAAAGCAGCACAGCTTGAAAAGTAGGCTAAAAGCTAGGTCCTTGGTCTCCATGTGTCTCAGGAATAACTTAGTGTTTATTAAAATTTGTAGGCAATTTTCTTCTCGTAGGTCAAAAAAGAAACTTGGTTGCAGTTTTCCATATTCACAGTGTGTTCTTTAATGACTGTTGTGCACACACTGTAGTACACCCTATTTTCCCAATCTCACTTAAACAAAAGTTGGGGATATGTTGTTCCTTGCCAAGATCTGATTCCCTGTGTGTCTGCTAAACGTGCTGTGTGTATAGCAGGTTTACACCCCAGGAGAGTTAGGAAAAAAAAATGCCTAGTTTAAATATACCTACAGTATAAGGTATATTTACTTACAGTTCTATACAGTTCTTAAGAAGACGGTGATGAGATGCTCAGGTTAACAGTACTGAGGTAATTCTGAGTGTTTGCAGGCGAACTTTGGGTCCAGTGACATTACCTGGTGGGAACAAAAATACCCCTCCTTAGGCCCCTCTAGAGACATCTAATGCTTGCTTAAATTCTATGTCTTGCTATAAAACTTCCTGTTCCTTAATTGTTGGTGACTAGAAGGAAAGGAAAGCCCAGCTGAAACAGCCCACATGATATCCAATTTCTCTGAGGTTTTGTGAAAATATAACTTCCATGTTTTTTCCTGGTAATGACAGAACATCTACTTGAYAGCGAAAGGTAATTAAAATGCTCAAAGTTATTCTGTCTCCGTGTGTATGTGTGAAATGTCTTTGCTTGCCAAATCATGGATAAAGAGTGTACTTCTGCAAACTTTATATTTGAAAAACTTAGATTAGTTCAACTGAATCGATGTTTTTCCGGGGATGTATTATATTATATAGCAAGGCTATATTTGTACTGAGTATAATTTATAATGATACAGGGTACATAATCTCAACTTTGGAAAATTGTCCCTTTCTAACAGGAACATTCTGGCACTGTAGCATAATCTCCCAACTTTTTGCTTCACCTCTTAAACTGCCAGAATTATTTGGACTGTAAGTGGTGAACATTACAAGAGGAGAAGTAAGGAAGTAAGGGTAGAAAATGCCTTCATTTGCCGGGTGGTTTTGCCATCCTTCAGTGCCTGGAGGTAAAGGGAGCTTTAAGGTCCCTGCTGTCCTCATCAGTTTAAACTGCATCTTCAGCACCATCTCTGATCCGCCCTCACTCACCTACTTGTCATGATTGATCAATCTGCTTCCAAAACAGTAAGTCATGGATGGCAGTGAAGAAAAAAGTGTTCTATATGTACATCTGTACTGCTTCCACTAGCTGAGGCACTGGTGATCTTGAAACCAAGAAACATTACATCAGAAGCAACACACTGGTGACACTAAACAATGCTTTTTTTTGGTTTTTTTTTTAGGAAGTCCTGTTCAATACAAAATCCTATAGTCTGCAGGACAAATGCAACCTATAATAATTAGATGATCACAGGTCCAGGACCTACTGGAAGAAAAGTATTAGTCTTTCAGAAAAAATGCATTTCATAGCATTATCTTTCAGTTTTGTGTCTATAGCCTTACACTGTTTCAGCACAGATATAAAGAAATCTATAAAATAATTGTTTTAGAAAACATAGGTACTGTTTTTCTTGGAATAATGCTGTTGTACTTTTCCTTGCTAAGTTGGTCATTCAGAAGAGAGCATCTTTTAACTAGCCTCTTATATTCTACAGTGTTTCTCTGATAGTTCCTCCCCATGGGTTTCTATTTCTGAATGGGGTTTGTTTTGTTTTAATTTTTTGAAAATAATATGCTTGTTGCAACTTTAGGATACGTTTGTGCCTAATGTACCAAGACCTCAATGAAATGTAATGCAACACATTTCCTCAGTTGCTATTTCCCTAAACAGAAAATCTATCTCTGGAGTGCATCAGACTTTTGAACAGTCTTAGCTCTGTATAAAGGGTGCAAATGCCAAATTAAAAACACTTCTTAAAAGAAGTACTTTTCTGTCTGTATGGGGGGGGGGGGGYGGGGGGWAGGATTATGTATGTCTCTGCTTCATATCACATATCTAAAGTTTCTCTGTACCTTCTCCCCAACCCAGTGCAGAATCCAAAGAGATGAATTTTTCAGTGGGCTTTTTTTTTTCCTTAAGGCATGTTTTCTTTGATTTCCCCCTCCCCCCCCCCCACCCCCAGCAGCTTAGCCTTAGTTTTCCTATGCTTTTTTGAAAAGGGAACAATCATTGGGAATGAAAATTTATGAAGTGAGCCCAGTCTAGCAGTATCTCTCTTCAGAGGAACGTGGCTTTAAAAGATTTCCTTAAAAAACAAGGAGAAAGGAACTGAAAAAGAGCAAAAGAAAAATGAAAGGCCATTATGGCCTTTATGTTAACAATCCTTGTCCTTTTTTTTTTTTTTTTTTTTGTGTTTCACTATTTATCCCAGGGTTTTAAATGAAATTTAATCAATTCTGTAAATACACGTTTATAAAATCAGATTAATACACACATGCACACAGTGCAGAGAACAACTTGTGGGGGAGGTTGGGGAGTCTTAATGGGTCCCGCACTGAATCTAAATGAGCAATATCATACTGCTGTGAAAAATATCATGCTGGGATATGTAAATAGGAGTATAACTTGAAAAGCAAGTGATGTATTGTAGAAGTTTTAGCTGGATCGTTGTGTCTATGTTTAGGTGCTCTACTTCAAGGAGGACCAACTAAAGACAAAGCAATGAAAATGAGCAGACATCTATCAGAGTATTGAGTGGGCCTCAAGAAGGCTAGTTAGCTTTGAGAAGGCTACAGGAGGAGGACACAACAGTATTCATCTATGTAAATAGGTGCTGCAGAGGGAGCAAGAATAGTCTGTATGCTGGATGGAATGGAAGAGAATAGATTTTATTGCAGCGAAGATGACTTAGAATAGGCGTTAAGAGAACTTATAAGAATTTATAAAAAAAAAAAAAAACCTACAAAAACCCAAACCATAAACAACAAAATGCCCCCACCACTTGATCTGATGCCCTGAAGAGAGCGAGACCTTTAAGAACAGGTTAAACAAATATCTATCAATAATTGCATGAGATTAATTGTTCCCTTGCTGGTCCAAACAATGGATTAGATTATCTTCTGGGGTCCTTTTCAGAGTTATGATTTTTATGATGATAAATTTTTAGTATAAAACATGCATTTTTAAATAGGGAAATAACAGTTAGATTGGGGCACATCAACTGGTACTGAAAAAAAAAAATCACTTAAGTGTTATGGGGAACTTGGTTTTAGTTAGTCATATGTTTTCAGTGTTTGACTTTCATAAACCTGTGAATGAGTGAATTTTAATAGGATAAATGTTCACAGGAAATAAATTTTAAATTTTCACACAGCTCTTCCAGAAATCACATCTTGAGTTTGCATTCTATGTATTGGCAGCACGTAAACAGATTGAAATCAGTGGCCGGGTAATTTTTTTCTGAAAAATAACCAGTAAAACACATCTTGAATTTTGGCTGCCAACTAAACATAATCACTTACTTGTAAATTATCCACGATTAAAAACTATAAAAGAGAGAAATGATAATTAATTAAGTCTGAAAGGGACAATTTATTTAATGATCAGGAAGAAGCCAGATTATCAGATAAAATGGTTCATTCTGCTGTAGAGTATCAGTCTAGTATTTGAGAGTGATTATTTTCTTTTGGAAAGCTAATATCCACTGAAGAGCGAGGACCAACAAAAAATGGTGACAAATAAGATCTAAAGAATGGTGGAAAGAGAATGAGCAAAGCCGGTCAAAAACGCTGATAGGAGAAGGAGCTTACAGATTGTCTCAAACCTAGTAAAGTGCTTTTTACTGTAAGTATTCATGCTAATATATTAGCAGTGTGTGTTTAGATAGCAATTAATCTGCAGCGTTCAGAATTGTTTGTGCCTGCTGTTTTCCATAGCTGCTTATCCAGTGACTAGTCAGGTTTGCAGAACTGGTTTCGTAAAGATGGCAGCTGGCAAAGACTGAACCTGCAATGTAAACAGCCCCTGACTTATGGGGGATGTGAAGTTACTGCTTTGCTTATTTGCAGATCTCTGCAAGATGTGAACTTCTCATGCCTTCTTACAAATATTTTACGCTGCTGGATATATTGAGCTCTTTTCTGCATAGGCTATCCATGCTGCAGTATTGCATACCGTGATAAGTAGCAGTAAATAGCCATAGAGTTTTCAGTTGTAACTATCCCAATGATATAGCAGATTTCCTTACATTCGAGTTACCTTGAATGTGCAGCATTTTTTACTTTTCTAATTCAATTTTTTGCTGGTCATCAAAACAGTAAATTTCTATGTACTAGACATAGTAAATCAATATCTAGAGAATTAAATGTTTTGAATCAAGTTTGTGCAGTATGTCACAACAGCAAAGCATATAACTAAGGAATGTAAAAAAAATTATTTTGTTCAACAATGATTACAAACGTGGCAGGCTTCATTCAATGTCCAAGTCATGTCTAATGGATCAGTGTTGTATAAAATTTGACTCTTGGAAAAAAACTCTTAATGATGAAGTTGTATAAAGCATCTTTCCCCAGCCAAACTGAACAACAATCAGATATCAGTACTATGTTCCCTTGATTGTGGGGTTTTTTGTTGTTGTTGTTTTGTTTTTAAGAATGTCAGAACCATTGCTTGGAATTAGGCGGCTTATGCTCAGGCCAGTTTCAGAAATGCCTCATGTTGTGTTGTGGACTTTCACGTCTTCCCAAGTTGTGTGAGATAGCAGTATAGTTATTAGTTTGCACCATTACATCCTTGAATTTAGCAGTTCTACCTGTGATGATGATGGGTCTGGAACCTTTTTTTAATGAAAGAGATTAGTCACAGTCTCTTACCTTGTTACAAGGAATTGGACAAAGCTTTGGAGAAATTACCTGTCCTTGGCAACAGCTTCACAGCTACCATTTGGACATGGATGCAGTTTACAATCATTGCTTTTTCTCAAAGTTGGCACAGCATTGCTTTCATGAAATGACGGCAGCTTCTGGTACTCTAAATCAAGCTGAGACTTTTATTATACCTGTATCCTGAGGTGTTTGCAAATCCTTGGTAATTTTGATGTAGGTTTCAAAAAAGAAAATTTGTTTACCTTGTTCTGCTACATAAGATGTCAGCATCTGATAGCCTCTATGTTGTTGGTACCATTCTGTAACTTAACAGCATAAGCAAAAACCAATCTGACTGCAGTCTGTTGGAGTAGGCATTTATTGTGTTGATATGGTTCTCCAAGAGGAAAACTAGCGGTTTTATCTCTAAACTGAAGCTTTGATGCAGAAAGTTTGATGCTGTGCCTGCAGATCTGTAGCTATTGTCAGGATTATTGTCAGATATGCTGTATTAGCAAGACTGTATTTGATATATGTTGTTAGCTGTGTTTAGCTAGAGTATTTTATGAGGCTGTGTCTGTACAGTGGGAATCACTATGTAGGACAACATAGTTTGTTGGGGGAGTTTTCTTCTATGTCGTATAATTAAAATTGTTACTGCTCTGCCTAAGGGGATTTTTTTTTTTTTTCCCCCTATCACAAATATGGCCTCTTTTCTAGACTTGATCTGCAGGTAGTTTGGTTTTTATTAATTTGTACTTAAGTTATATGCTGCTATTCTTCAGCCACATCTTCTGTGATAGACCTTTCCAAAGGAGTATCTCAGTTGCAGCCACCAGTGGCTTCTCTTAGGATGGCTTCAGAATGGTTTTGTCTTGTTCATACTGAACACCCCTGGCATTGTCAGGCATCACACTTATCCATAAGCCCTTGCATCAATCACCAGCAAGTCCCTTCTAGCTTTTCCCTGGTTTGCTTGCAATGTTCCCAGCCCTATAATGATAGTCGTATATAAGAGAGAGAGACCTACTGCCTTTCACTGTCCATTGTCATCCTCCTGCACCATGTTGCAATATTTTGTGGCTATCAAGATTGCAGGACAAGAGAAAAACAATGGGAAACTTCATACTGGACAGAACCAGGGAATGTAAGACTATAATTGCATGAGAAAGCAGCACTATCTTTTTCTCTGAGTCTATAATCCTGTGATTGGTGTGCACAACTGTATTTCAGCTGCTTTCTAATAATTGGAGAGCATAGCTAGCTAACTGGAGTCTGCCACCAGCAAACTGACACTACTGTGCTTTGACAGGTTTGGGTTGGTGTTTGGTTTTTTGGGKTTTTTTTTTTTGGCATATATTTGTAGCATCTTTGAGACCATGAAATCAGCTAGAATGTGGGTTGTCAATGGTAGATTTTCCATTTTGGGGTGTGGGATTTGTATTACGAACTGAAAAGTCCTGGAGAAGCAGCACAAATGTTTCTGGACTGCATCAGACTCTGGAAGCTGTCCCTGTGTGATTCTTAATACTTTATGGCATAATAGTTGAGTGCTGGTAGGTCTGCCAAGGTCACTTACTCATGGAGGTCTGTGAAGCTGTATCTCCACTAGTTCCTGGGCTTGTTGCCATCCAAAACATCCTGGACAGCACTGTGTTCTAGATTCGGTGTTTGCTGAAGCCATAGGTGAACATGCAATCCCAACTACTGCATGCAACATAAGGGTATTACCACCAGCAGTGGGTCAGAGAGACCAGATGTATCAATGATGGATGTATTCTGGGACACTAGTGCCTGCCTCCTGTATCCCTTTCCCGCTCCTTTGCAGCCACAGGCACAACCAGACATCAAGATGATTAACATGTATGCCTCAAAGTTTATCATCTCCACCCCCCGCCTTTTTCCTTCCTGTTTTCCAGAGTCTGTCTGTATCTTTTCTGATGCACTAGTCCTCCTTTGTTTAGCTTTCCAATATAGCAGAGTTTGGGTTTGTTGCCCATCAATGGCAATGATCAGCATCTGGTTAAAAAGGTTTGAAAACTTGCTCCCCTGCAGATGCTGGCTGCCTCTCACCTGTACATAACTAGTCACTGGAAACAAATCGCCCAACAACCTACCTAGATGTCCTGGCTTAGCGTTCTGTGCCCAAAAGTCAGAGTTCACAAGAGTGCGTGCCATTCTGGAGTTCCCCACTATGTTGTATGTGCAGGTGCAGACAAACACCATTGCTCTAGTAGGAGGAAGTTTGCCGGCAAGACTACGCATGCTTCAGGACCAGCTCCACTGGCACACTTAAACCAGAAGAGAGGGCACGTATAGATACAGAATTCAGATTCTATAAGTAGAAAACATGCCTGCTTTCTTTTCATTGCCCCTCTCACCTCTTTTGTTTGTTGAGGCCATTTGAAGTCTCTTAGAAGTCACTCGGATCAAAGACTCTGCTTCTATTGGCTATGGCTTAGTTTATTCAGAGAGAGAGACAGAATATAAGCACAAGCTCTTAAGGTAGAAGGAAAAACAAGAAGGTATTTGGTGGTGCTGTTCTATGTCCTTATGTCTGTAGTAAACAAAAACCGAAAATTATCAAGTATTTTTGCTCTTCTAAACCATGAGTCAGGACTGTTGGCTCCATGCATCTTCACATTAGAAGGCATCTGTATAAGCAAGTACACTGAAGAACCCTTAAAATGTGGAGAGCTGATCTGAGACAGTTCTTGGAGAGCTCGCATTGCTGGTATCCCTGCTCTGCTATGGATGGGTAAGGCTTGCTCTCCAAGAGCTCGGAGGTTAGTATACTTTATTAGTACTAATCACATCAAAAGATATTTTTAAAGACCTACTAAAAAAATTCTTTTTTCATGGGAAGAAGTCAGGCCTGCAGTATTTCACTTAGTTGTTAGCCAGAAAATTTACTCTGGGTATGGAAGAGACAAAGAAAGGCAAGGCAATAAGGTATAAAAAAAGAGTGAGAAGGAAAGGTCAAGTAATAATAAATACTCAAGACCCAGTTGTGGACTGTGAACAAACATTACCTTTTTAAGCTTTTAACTGACTTATGCCAAAACATCAGTATTTTAAAAGAAATTATGTGGAAGTGTGGTGTTTTGTTTAAAAATTTTGCTTGGAGTCCTTTCTGGGCTTTTAAAATGTATTTATCTTAAATGACAAGGTTTTCCAAAACAGAAATGTATAAGTTTGTCTTCCCGTAGCAAGAAGCTGAGGAAAAGGCAAGTGTTAGCGGTAGTCTAATGACACAATACTGATATCTTTGAACTAATATCTACATTCCAGAATTTTGAAACCAAGACAGATTTTGCATGTTTCTGTAGCCAAAATAGGTTCACCTTTTGTTTCAGTGCAGTCTCTGTGAATTCAGGAAGGTTGCTTAGATGTAACTGCTAGTAGAGCATTGTCAAGCTTGTGGATTATGTCTGCCTTAAAGGATACCAGAAAGTGAAACTCAGGGACAAGGAGAAAATTAAAAACAAGATTTTTGTTTCACAACCCAGACCTGTAGGCTGAATCTTGGAAAGCTTAAACTCTAAGAAAGGGGTGTGTCTGTGTGTACATTAGTATATATCCACATATAGTTTAGTTTCAGATATGGAACCCTTGTTCTTGGAAATGATTGACTCATCTGTTTAAAATGGCTAGAGCCTTTGGTATTGAATGAGACATTCTAGAAAAATGAATTTTGATTCCAAGTTCTCAGTTGGCTTTTGTGTTTTATAATTGCGTATGGCTTTTTGTTTTTTATGATGAACTACAAAATGCTTCTAACTGCCTGCGAGCAAGATGTATTGAAATAGTGCAATGGACCACTACATAAGGAATGACAGTGGATGAGAATGCACAACAAAATGTAGAAAGGCACCACAGATGAAAAGCCAGTGTTGAGAAAGGCATGAAATATTTGTGCAGATGTTTTCCAAGTCCACATCCAGTTGTGCTTCTGTCAGACTGAGTTTAAACTCCTTATTTTCTCCCCACTTGTACGTATTCTGGACTGACCTGTGCCTGCACTGGCTGTTGTTCCAACACTCACATCTCTGCGGTGCATCTTCAGCACCTGGAAGTAAACAGAAATTTAGGTGCTGAAATGAAGTTTTAGTTGTTCAAGTTGGGCCAAACAAAATAATGCTAACTCTTGAAGAGGATGGTTTGAAATGCAGAGTGCTGAAGTAGCTCCTGACTTTCCAAATGTTAAAATTTTATTGGTTGGTACTGGCAGGCCAACTATAAGTAGTAGTAATAACAATCATTTTATTTATTGGGCACCCTTCCATCRTTAATGTCCTGTTAGATGGCTCACAAAAGATATAATCTGCTTTTAATGTCCTGCTAGGAGCCTCATAAAAGAAATAAAATATAAAGGCAGTTATATGCTTAATGGTTTATGCTTTTTCTTTCATGTTGATGTAGAAGATTACAGTAAAAAGGCCAATTTTGCATCTTCATTGAAATTAATGGAGTTTCAACGACTTATCCTGGATCTGAAACAGGTCCAAAATATGTTAATGCTTGCTCTCTAGGTTCTGTCAGCTGGTGCTGGAACACTCCTGGTTGATTTGCAAGGTACCCCAACAGGATTAATTAGAAGAGAAAAATACTATTTCCCCCTCTAAATTCTGCTTACTGCAAAACCCACTTGCTATAAAATGTCATGTTAGGGAGGCTCCTTTTCCCCATCTTCTGACTAAATTGCCATTTCTTGTGCTCATTCTTTTCATCTTTTATGTTGTTCATTAAAAATGTTACATTTTATGCCCAGTATTGTTCACAGTCTACAAGGTTTTTATCACTTAGATAAAAGCAATCTACTTGATGCACAGCTGGTCTCCAGAGTGATCTGATTGCTTTTGTGATAGGCTTTAGACACCTAATACTGTGCAGAGCACTTCTATGTTTTTTTCAAATAACTAATTAAATTACTTGCAGATGAACTTGTTTTATAACAACATATCTGAAAAAGACTTTCAGATTTACAGCCAGTCTCTGCCGTGCTTTCTAACATCTAGTAGCATTGTGTCTTTGAGTGGTTCTACTGATTTCTTGAGGAACGAGGTAGAACTCAGCTTGAACATGACTTCCTTTTTCTCACTCTTCTGGTGGAGTGGGAGAAGGGAGGAAAGTATCTCACCTCTGGAGAAGAATCACAGCTGTAAATCTTAAGAGGAAATATGTGCCTCTCTATTAGTGTGGACTTAGATGCCTAATTACTTATGAGTTCTAAAAGTTGGTGTTGGGCCTCCGCACTGGCTGTTGGATAGCCTGGCCCACATACTTCTGTGAATCCTGTTCTAAGGTCCCTGATGTTCTCCATGTCTCTGAGACACTGGGCAATCCAGTCCCAGCTCAGGATTTTGGTGGGTAACAGCGCATCTCACTATTAGGCATTGGAGTATGATGCCTAAGTTTTCTTTGCTGATTTAGCCCAAAAATGAGACTGGTGGCATCCTGCTTCTCTCCAGTGTGATTCTGCTTTTACCATACATAATGTATTTGCTCCTGAAACAAACAAAAACATCTTACTGTAAAAAATTACTACTTTTGCACCATCCCCCAACATATTTTCATATAGTCTCAGCTTATAATAAAGCAAACAGGAGGCTTTTAAACAAACGTCTTGTATTGTTTAGTGCACATACTGAGAACACTTAACAGCTTTTCTTCTTTTTATTGAAGATTTTTTTTTTTTTTTAAAGCTGCCAACCTGCTTCCAGATGGTATCATACATGGGTGGTAACAGTCAACTGGTACCAAATATACTTTCATCCACACTTCCCTAGGAATATATTACCTAGCTGGCTTTGGTCCCAAGATAATCAAATAGTTGCAAATCCTAGATTATTATGCTTCATCAAATTCTGGTTGAAGTTAGCCCTGGTCACCCTGTAGCCAAGCCAAAGTCATCAGACTTTTTGGTCATGGGAAATGTAAATCCCATRTGGATTTGATTAATTTTTCAGAATTTTTAAACCTATTTATTCTAACAAGAAATGTGTCATCCTCTGTGGGCTTGGAACTGTTTTACAGTCTTTTCTGTTGTTTCTTAAGCACTGTCTGGCTTTGTCCACACTTCATTAAAGGCATGTAGTGGCTCAAGAGGATTAGGATAACTCAAACCCAGCATTTCTACGCCCAGTGGAAATTAATCTCTTGAAAAGAAAGCTGTGCAGGTTTTGCTCTCGCTTTATTTCTTAAACTGCCTGTAGCACTGTCATCATTTCAGACAGTGTTTAAGGACCCCAAGCAAAGACCAGTATATTAAAATATTTGATTACGGCTCTCCGTGATATAGTCTTATATCAGCCTAATGACTGTATCTTTGGGCTTCCTAAATCTYCTCTACAGTAGCAATGCCTACTGCTCTAGATATTGCTGTATGTGTACCAAATCCAAGATAACTATGAAATTTTGCATTGCTATGCATGATACAAGATAACAGTTGAGCTTCTTTTCCAAGCACTATGCATATAGTTGGCTACCTCAAGCTCTAGTCATTCTCCGTGGTGAAAGATCTTCCAGCATCAGACATTTGCACCCTGCTTACAGCTGCTGTTGTGGTTCCCTCTTCCACTTCTTTCCCTCTCCCCCAGCAAGAAATACTTAAAAGATGTCAGTAGTTCTTTAATGACTTGCAATTTTCGTGAGTAGAAACTTTGCACCCAACAAGTGAATTTTCATGCCCTAGCATGGCCTGTTATAAGAAAAGAGCCATTGCGCTSCATCTTAAAACTAAGTGGCCATAGATACAGATTTAAAGGGGAGGCTGGAAATAAGGAGGAAGTATTACATGCAAGTTTTGGCACTGTTCTCAGAAGCAAGTATGTCCAGAAAACTGCAGAGCTTATATTCCATTAGTCAGCAGCAGGCAGTCCTCAGAATTGTAGTGTCATGAATATGAGGTCCCAGCTCAGCCTAGCAGTGGAGTACACCTGTCATGTACAAATACATGATCAGCAATGGTCTAGGCTAACGTGTTTTAGTTCACGCTGGAGTGGCCTGTGCTCACACGGAGGTGAGTAGCAGTAGCACTGCTCCGGAGCAGGTAACTTGTTGAGACTTGGTAGCTCATCATCTGTTTTTATGCCTTGCAGAATTCTCCATTTCTAATTTTCATGAAACTGAAATAAGATTCTTCTGCTCTAATCAAAAGAAGATGCCTGACAATTCCCTGTGTAATCATACTGTAAACAACTGTGGGTAATTGTTCTTTACTTTCTTTTCTTCTGTTCTTTACTTCATTTCAGTCTTCTCCACTAATCTGTGTTATACAGCACCATACAAAGTAGTAATCAAAGAAAAGGAAATATATTCAACATTTGCACTTAGTTTTGTTTTCCAAATAAGAAATAATTTCAGACTGTACTTTGGTTGTACAAGTTCATATTCATCTTATTCCTGAGAATCTCCTTACCTGAAAGTTACTAGTATAGATTTTTGGACTGGAATACTAGAGCATCTGGGAGCAGGAACCTTCATTGTTTGAGTTCTGTAATGACACATTTTTATAAGCTTATAGAGAATAGATAAAAGCTGAGCTTAATACGTTTTAAGGTTAGACTTGACTCAGCTGACAGGATAGTAAAGCTGTGCAAACTTTTCTTGTAAAACTTCACCAGGCACTGGGAAGCATCATGTCTGTGTGTGGAAGTGAAAATCTCATGGTTTTGATGCCAAACCAACCTTATATTTTATGTGGAATTTTTTTTTTTTCTTCCCCAGCTGGAAATCATTAAGGCTATTATTACCCATGAGGCAGGACCTAAAGCAAGATGCTATCATTTACAATAAATTTTCTGTGTTTTTTTTTTTTTTTAATGCAAGTCCTTAAATTTTGATAAACCTGCTCCTTGCACTTTTCTTATCACATATATGTACACATACACATCTTCCTTATCTTAGAAGAGGACTTAAGGTCAATGTTCTTTTTTTCAAGACCTTTATGGTAACTGCTTTCCACCACTGCCCCAGACACCACCATCCAAGAAATGTTTCATAATTCATTCAGTATGTATGTGAATTTTCTTGCAATTTTTCATGCTGCTTTTTTTGTTTGTTTTGTTTTTTAAATAAATCTCTCTTGACAGAAGTTGTAAGTAGGAGTCAGAACAGTGCCCTGGTGTGTGGGGAACCTGGTAGGGAAGGATGGTGTGCAAGTCCATTCTACCTCATGCTCCCCATTTAAAAAATACTTACTGTAAACAAAACAAAACAAACCAAAAACACCTGCAAAAAAACAAAAACAAAAMCAAAAACAACAAACCAAAGAAACCCCACCAACCTAAAAATGCTTGCATTCAGCAGCATTTTCATTAAGGATGGTTAACAGCTCTATAACTGTTCAGCTGTTGCCAATAGCATTTTCATATTGCACCTTCTGGGGGTTACTATCTTGCTATTTAAAAATAAATAGACTGATATATAGGCAGACACACCAAAAAGAGGCAGTATTACTGACAACTCCACTATAACTTTCAGCCCGTTAACATAAAACTCCACCACTAAATCTCTCAGGGTAAACTATGCAGAGATAGAAAAGCCCCAAGGTATTAAGAGTGATTTTGATATAAATTCCAATTTTATTTTATGACCATTTTACAGCTGCTTCTAGATATCTTCTCTCGTAAACTACAAGGTACAAGGCAAATGTTACCTCTTTTTTTTTTTTTTTTCTGCAGGGTTTCAGACAGTTGGTTTATTGTGACATGTTAGCAGCCTTTTCTCTGCATTGCACATTCATAAGAATGAATTTTAATGAGACTAAGCTAGCAGAAGACCTATAAAGAAGATGCGATTATGTTTTAAGTATTCATAAAAAAAGTTACATTAAACTTACACATTTTGATTTTGTCTGTGACAGTCAAAAGAAATAGACAGAGCATATGAGGCTGTGTAAATCCATACAGTTGAAATGACTTTATTGTATGGGCTGCATATCCAGAAAAGATTTCTCCATGCAAATAGGGAAGCTTTTTGTTGGGGAAGGCCAGATGGAGAGAGAAAGAAGAAAGAAAAAAAAAAAAAAAAAAAAAAATGCAGGAAGCCACTGGCCAGTGCCAAAGTACTAACTCCTGTTAACATCACTGCTGAATGACATCAGTCATGCACATATGGTTATAGGATAAAACCTTTACTTGGTCACTGAACAGGGATAACAAGTAAGAAAACAGTAAGTTGTTGGCATCCTTATTTTAAACCCCAAAGGAAACTTTAGCCCTGTAAAAGGAAGGCTGCTTTAGCAATGTATGGGATGATGTCTGAAATTTGGGGCAGTTCCTGTCACAAGTGGGATCTCCATCTGCAAACTGAGGTGATACTTCATACATTATCAATAGGCTGYGAGTTTAAAAATAAATAAACAATCCATGAAAAATGATGAGTTATAGTTATTCTATATGAATTACATATAATGAATGAGTAGTAATTTCTCCAAACTAGTATTTTATTCTTACAAACTAATGTTGCTAAAAATATTCCCCCTCATTTTTCTCATTGGAAATTGGTTAAAATTAAAGCTTGATGGGACACTTTGAGTATTTTGATGGAACTTAGTTTAAAAGTTTAAACTCTTTTGACTTGTATTACTAATAGTGCAATTCTAGGTTGCCTAGGTATCGTCTTTTGCACATCTTTTTACAGCAAAATTTGACAGTATTACCTGCTGCCTGTCAGAATAGGGAAAAAATATTATTGCATAAAACAAATAATAAATAAAAATTTCTACTACTTATAAGGGAAAAAAGTGTTCTTGCTCTACAAGGAATATTCTTGCTCTCACTGTGAGGATGGTAATGCTACAAGATTTTTGATTATCATGATGTAGTTCCACTAAGCACCAGAAGATAACTTTTCATCTTCAGATAAAGACATAGTTAATTCACATCTTCATCACTCTATGCAAGCAGGTTAGTAAACATTAAAAATGATTTAATAAATGTTGTGTACAAGCTTTGTGAAAAACCTAGCAGCATACTCYGTTATTCTTAGATTCCAGGCTTATGGCCAGGACCCTTGATGTGCAGAGGGAAAACAATTTTAATTGTACTAATGTAAGTCGGTAATGCCTGTATAATGGCTATCTTCTCCTGTCCTAGCTGATACCATTCCCTACCAGTATGTTTACAATATCTATGTGAGYGGAAATCTTCCCTTCTTCAACACCTCCAAAAATGGTTTGATTAGAATTAAACTTCTTGTGCAGTTCTAGATGCTTTTTTTCCCCATATTTACTTTGAAATTCAAAGTAATATATTGTTAAGAATATAAAAAGTAAACATTTCACATTTTCAAATACTATTTTTCAGCTTTGCTCATAACAGGTATAAGATGAATAAACTTCTGATTAAAAAAAAAATCAGCTGACTAAAAATGCGTTGTTCGGGGAAATGAAGTCTGTTGAAAGTTTTGTTTGCCATTTTGGGTACTGGCATTTGTTTCCTTGCTGGCCTGCCACAGATAGCTTCTCAAATATATACTATGACTCCTCTGAAGTCCACTGAAATGAAAGGAGACCCAGTAGAAGTTACCGCTCTGATTTAATTTTCATAGAGTACTTCAGTGGGAATATAGACCTTTTTTTATCCAGTTTCTTCTTTGATTGCAGTTTTATTCAGCTACTTAATTCTATCAGTCTGTCACAAATTGATAGACAGAAATTCTGCCTAATATTTTTTCTTTTATTCTCTACTTAGACACAATAGGATTTTTATTTGATGTTTATGTCTTTAAAAAGAAAAAGCACCTGGTAACTAATTTCTGTTCAAATCCCTTTTAAGCTGGCCAAAAAAACCCTAATCCCTAATCAGTTCATCATCTTATAGACATTCAGAGCCATAGCAGGCTGTGAACAACCCTACGTTTCTAATATATGTTAAAAACTCTGTTTTGTGAATTTGAGACTGAAAGCCTGATAGCACAGGAGTATTTGATAGGGAAGTACTTCAGTTCAACCTTGCTCAGTCTTTCTAGTGATTCAGAGGGAGYAGTCGGTAATTCCTGGTCTGTCGATTTATTACCTTTGATGTTCTTTGCTGGTACCACRTGGGAGCCTGCCTATTAGCAGGCCTAAATAGCAGTTTCCCAGTCAAATGGGTATGCCTGCACCTCCCTGCTGGAGGTCTTTAAAATACCCCAAAAGATCTTTTTTCCAGCTAAGTGTGTATTTGTTCATAGACTGGACATATGAAGAACAAATAGTTTTGCTTCGAAGTCTGTGAGTTTTTCCTCCCTTGAGCCCCATTAATGCTTTTCAGTTTTTAGTATAGGATTAATTTTTCATAAATACAGGTTATCTCAGCATAAATATAGTAATCAATGTTACGTTATGGAAAGTTCCAGCTAGTTTTATTCTGAAAGAACTGAGACAGCTTAGAAATGGAACTTTTTGTGGCCGGGTACAAACTGTCAGTTTCATTTTACACTGAAATTTAGTTGTTCCCTGCCAATCTGAGTGTCTAGATGCACAATTATCTCAAATGTAAGCATCAGTTTTAGAAAATTGGATCTTGTATTTTGAAAACACTTAGCTATGGTTTAGATTAAGGATGTTCGTGATGATGCAGTCTTTCTACAACTTAGGTAGTTGTTCCACATCAGTTAGTCTAAAAAATAAATTTAATATGAAGTTGATACTTCTTGACTGAAAATAACACTCTACAAAGTGTTATAGAGGCAATGATAGAATAGAGTTTTCCACAGTAAGTAGTTGGAGTATACACTGCTTATATCTTAGACATCCAAATATTTTGGAAAAACTGCTTCTTTTAYGTGTTGCATTCCCACCTCCCACAGAAAAAATAATCTATGAAGTACATGACATCATAGTAAACGATTAGTGATGTGTAGATCATTAATTTTCCACTGACTATCAAACAAGAAAAGCGATTGAGCAATATTCATCATTGCAATAAACCAAATTAAACTAGATGTTTCCTAATGTGCTTTATCCTGAATAACAGGGGCTTGTGAAATGATTCAACACAGGAAGGGAACGTTTAAAAGTGCTTTCGCCCCAGGCTTACGTGCCACTGATACCATCTAACTAAATTGATGTTGTTAAACAGTGCAGACTCCTGGGGGGATGCTTACTTGGGTTTAGAGAGTGGTTTATTTTGGTTACAGCTTTTTCTGTTTATAGTCAATTTAAGAGGAGCTGAAATCTATTATTTGTGAATTGGGAGAAGATTGTCCATACTGGAATCTGTTTCCATTGGTTTAACCAAAGAAAGTTATAATCTCAGCTGAGTATTCAGCTAGAGCATGTATAGATAACAAGGTAGACAAATACTCTGAGTTTATGGTACATTTGGATTTGACTGACTTCTATTCTTTCTCATCTAGGTTTCTAAGATCCTCAGTAAATAAGTAGATCTTTTCTTCCCCTGCTTCTCACTGATAATTTCTACCATTGTTCGTTGGATAGGTGCTGTAATTCACAACAGAGTTTGAGGAAGGCACTTTTATATTTCCGTATTGTGTAACCAGAAATAGCTCCTGGGCAAGAGCCTGTGGTGGTTTTTTTACTGTTGTGTTTTTTTTTTTATTTTTAACAGAGAAGGTGACTAGACAAGTGCAGAACTGTCTGATCTTCCTCTTCTTGATATGTTAGTGCTTACACCTGTTGTTCACTCAGGTCCTTCTATCTCCCAGTTCAGTGCTGTACTAGTTTTAGGGGGGTCTGTCATGAAGGATTGAACAAAGTTATCCTTTATTTAAAAACAAACAAACAAAAATCTAATCTGAATTACATAGAGAGCAGAGGTTGGCCTCTCCATGAAAGTTGTAGGTATATCAGTGATTTGCTGTACGTAGCTGGACTTGTTTAAGTCCAGTTTGTTAACTTTGTCATTTTGCTAATCTATAGCTTTGCAGTTTCCAGGCACTGCTTTAATTTGAGCCTCCTGAGTGAGATACAAGTTCTCCTTACTTGATAGCCGGTCTCCTGGAACTGTGAAGTGGGTTTTGGGTGTTTTTGTGTTTTTTTCCCCCTCCCTTTGTCCTTTGATATTCTTAACACCCAAGTCTGGCTCTGCTGTAGCTGAAAAACAAAACAAAACAAAAAACCCAAATGTCTCCATAGATGAATGAAACGCCATTGGTGGAATAAACAACCCAGCTCATTTTTAAAAATGAAACCTGATCTGGGGATCTAACTGCATTGTAACACAGAATCTGTGGCAGCAAATTTTGCGTTTTCATATTTCACCTTACCCAGTGCCTTACGCTGCCTTCAGCTCGTGGGTGATGGGGTGGACAAAGCTGCAATGAAGGGGCTATCTTTCTCCTGCACAGGTCTTCAGAAAGCAGGACCTCAGTATAGGCTTCTCAGCTACTGTGCGGTCCCTCCTATTCTGGGACCCCACACATCAAACACAGCCTTGTGGCGAGTCCAGCAAGTACGTGAGGCACCTGTGGTCTGTTTCTCCTGTCGGGGGAGAGCCAAGGCTCAGTGGGAGACATACTGTTAATATGGAGCAAACTCCTTCCTCAGCTGTGACGCATCACCTTTATAGAGCATCAGGTACTACCCTCCTGACACTTAAAGACACTTCATTACAGGGTATCTTCTTACTGGTGTATGCTGATGTACTGTTCTTAGGAAACTGCTGTGATGGTAGTGCATCTCTCAAAGTCTTTGGTCAGATCTTACTTGTCTATGTTCCATAAATATGTGAACAACTTTGTGTATGTGCTGTGTTTAGCATGGTGTACTGGTATTGGTATTTTGCTGAATTGGACGCTTGATTGTTACGGTACCTGAATTGTTGTTGTCCCTTCACATGTTGTCTTCATCTTGATCAAGAACAAGTTAAGTGCATTACCTTAATAAGTTACTAGGGGATACTGCTATTCCTCTTCCTGTAATTGTTTGGTGAATAAATAGGAGCTTTTTTTCAAGTGCAGTAAATCTCACAAATACCCAAAGCATTAGAATATCAATCTTCTCCCCCCCCCCCCCCCCCCCCCGCAAAATAAAATCTTAAGTGTAGAACAGAAGATTTTAGATTAGCAATTATAAGTTTATTTAGCCTATCCAGTTTTCTGACAGGTTTTTTTTCAGTTTTCATGATGCAAAAATTTCCAGAAAGTAAACAAAGATTTGGCGTAGATGCATAAGTTTGTGCTGTAGATTGCAAGGATTAATTTTGGTGTCGTTCCACAGGAATTTGGAACTTCAAAAAAACCCACAGTGAAATTATGGTAAAAGAAACGCTTATATGTCTGCAAGAAATAATTTTATGATTACAATACTAGGTTTCTCTTATTACTGTTATCTATGAAAAAATGGATACCAGAAATATTTTTTTCCCATTTCTTTTCTAATAGGGTCTTTTTTTGTTCACCCGTTAGTCCCATTGCAACCTCAGTCGAACTTCTGTTTTTGAGTAAATTGAAATGTGGATGTTTTGATAAAAGCTGTGAAGTATTTTACTGTAACAATAGATCAATCGAGCAATAAGGACTTTTGCCCAAAACAAAAATTCTCAATTAAAGAAAGGCTTCTTTGTCAGAGGAAAAGCAGAAAGCTAACTGAGAAAAATTTTCATGTATAGTGTAATAATATCCAGAAAGAGACAGAAGATAATGATGACTTATCCAAAGATGTTAAGAATAAGGTCAAAAATGTTTTATACCATCAAGTGAAAAGTATCAAGTCAAACTTTATTACTGTAACTAAATGCATATTCTTAATTTATTTTCATAGCTATGGGCACAAGACTTCCTTATTAATGCAGAGATACAATGTCATCCTATAGGTCGCCTTTCATATCACTATTTTGTTCATATTATCACATAGAATTATCTGCATGCCTATTTGTATGTAAGCATGTTTTTATATAAGGATGGAAGTTGCCTTGACTTCTGGTGCTCTTATTAAATACATCATAACAACAATTCTGACCTTATTTTTTAAATTCCTTATCTTTACTGCTTTCTAACCTGACTACAGAAAAGAAATTTTGATCAACCCCACAGTGTTGTAGTGAATGAAACTGTAATCTGTCCTTGATGATAGAAAAAAAAGAAATTAGGGGTGTCTGTGTGGTGTGGTTTTGTGTTTTGGTTGGGTTTTGTTGGTTGGTTGGTTTTTTTTTTTGGTTGGGTGTTTTGGGTTTTTTGGGGTTTTTTTTTTTTTTTTTTTTTTTTTTTTTTTTTTTTTTAAGTTCCATCCTTCTTCTTTGATCAGCCTAGATCCCTAATTTGGGAGTGGATGGGGAAAAGCTTGCTGTATCTGGTAGCACTGAAGTATAAATATCATTATGAAATTGATGTGTGTAATATAGGTCATGCACAGATTATCTTTAATGATGCTCAGTCCAAACATGCATAATGGATTTTTGTGAAGCAATGTCAATTCGTAGGTTGTCTGTGGATCTTGGTTTTTCCTAGTACATGTATATACTATATAAAATATTAAATTTGGGGTTGTCCCTAAAGTAAATCTTTCAAGAAAGTTTTGTCTGCACAATTTGAAGCAGGCTAATGGAGTAGTATCCTGGTTTTGATCCTAGGCAAATTTAGAACCTGTTTCTCCATTTTTGTTTTCAGTAGTTGCTCTTTCAATAATCTGTAGAAATATAATTAACTTTTTCTTAATAAGAAAAAAGACTGGAAAAAGCAATACGCAGTGGTCTGTGATCCTGTTATGGTAGGGTTGTTGATAAGAGGCAATTTTTTGTTTTACTTGCTTTATTCTGTTTTTAAATTTTGCACCATAATCAGTTTCATTTTACCGAGTCACTCCCTAACAGTGACGGTACACTTCAGTCAGTTAAATTACAAATAATTCAAAAATTATGAATGTTACAGTTAAAAACATATACTTCCTTATGGATTTGTAGCACTGCACTGGATAAATCTAAAGCTGCTCTCTAATTCTTGCTTAGCTGTTGGTTCTCATCGCTATATCTGTAGTGAATCAGTTTTCCAACTTAAACTGTATACAGTTGTCATTATAATATGCTTGAAGTATACCCTACTGGCCTGTTATGCAAACCAGTACAACACCTTGCACTGTGATACAATGGATGTGCTCAGAAAGATTAATATTGACTATAATAGGCAGTTACAGTTACACAGTTGTGCAATACCGTCACATACTAGGAAGGCATGATCCGGTACATCAATATGGATGAAATAAATATGTGTTAATATCAAGTCCCTCTATGACCACACTCATTGCAGTTATTGGTGCTTGCTGGAACAGATAATACTAAATCAAGCTACTATTTTCAGCCCAGTGGAACAGGTCAACAGGAAACAGAAGAACAACACTTAACACTAGTTTTGTTTATAGTAACCAAATCATGCAGGAACAAATAAATTTATAGATTTTAATACCAGGAAAAGAACACAATTGCTTCATATGATGGCTGATAGTACAAATAATGTAAAGAAATATTTCTAGAATTAGTCTGTGACTTTCTTTGCTAAATACAAGTTGAAGTAAGGTTTTTAGCTTGTATGATGTGGACTACAAGACTTAAGCAATTCACACCTGCTTAAGAGTCTATCCCATGAAGTCTGAATGAGATGCATTGCTATCAGAGCACATGTCAAAGACTAGTAGCTATCATCTGCAGAACTGAAATACATGTATTGCACTTACTTTGACAGAAAAAACATTCCAGTCTTCTAGTATTGATAATAAATGTTGTAGTTAAGATTAGAGAACATTTTAAGATAAAATAATTTGTCTGATGAAATGAAGATATTAATTGAAGAATGAATGAAGAACCCATTTTCTAATTATATTCAGTTATAACTGTACCACTTCACATAAAACTGAAGCATTACATGCAGCATCCTTATAAACAGCTTTTACTAGTTAATTCTGGTAAAATCAACAAGGTAAAAACTGAAGTCACAAAGTGAGTGTTGCATGGCATTAGGTACTGGTAGTAGGATGAAGTGGGATCTCCTGAGTCTATACTGTTTCTTCCAAGGTGACATTGAGATATTTCAGTAAGGCAAAGCAAAGTAGCCTGAATGGCAGCTTGCTGCACTGTTGACTGTCCTGCACTGTTTTAATAAGTATTTATTCCAGTTAGTGACTTCTGCCGACTAAATGAAAATCAAATAGCTACTCCTCTTTCTTCTTAGTACTCCATGGAAAAACACAGGCATGAAAATGATCCCAATGTGCTTTGTTCATATTAGAGATGTGAAGGAATTGCTATCTTTTCAGGTTGATTTTGTTATTTCTTTATTTTTCAAGTAGTGACTAGTTTTATAAAAAAACAAGTATGTATTTTCATTGGGTTTCTTGTGTAAACTACATTCACATTTACTAGATTCCCTATTCACCTTTTGGCTTATCCTGTCAGGAGCAGTGCTGGTCCACAGGACTGCATTTGCACGTGTGTCCTCAGAAAGGGAAAATAGGTGGCTTGGCCCAGTCGTCCCTCTGCCTCTGATCTCCTTTACTGTAATTAAAATGGTTGCTTTTTAATCTTTGACGCTTCTGAGGCCTAAAGGATGGTGTAGCAGATAATGAAATAAAAAATGTGGGGTTTTCTTTATGAGTCTGTAAATCACACTTAGTAGCAACTCTTTTTTTCTGAGTGAAGAGAGAGAGAACGGCAGAGAAGAAAGAGAAGTAGGAAAAAAAAAAAGAAAGGTGTGATTATGCTACCTTGCCCTAGCATCTTGTCAAGAAAAGATCCTTATGTTTTCCCCTGTTCAGGTTAGAAAATTATGAGCCCTATTTTTAATCGCTAGTTCGMAGCAGCAGAACACCAGGTAGTTATTTCTAGCATCTGGTTGTCATAAAGTAAGGTATACCCTAAAGAGACACTCTTCATAAACACTGAGCACCAGAAATACTGTTCGTATTAAATTGGACCACATGAATAATACAGAAGTCATGAATTTAAATTATTACTGGCATTTGTAGAAAATGGCAGTATTTCAGCCATTAAATAACAACTTTGCTTTATTTCTGGAAACAGAAAGTTATTAAGTTGTAAATCATATTGATGCCATGGCTCAGATTATATTTCTGGTTCTCAAACCATCCAGACATATCTCAGCAGTACTGCGTTGCACTACAATTGTTTCCTCAAAGGTCTTCAGCCTGCTTCTGTGAGATACTTGAGCCATAGCCATACCATAACGGCATTATTTTATCATACTAGGTCTAGGTGCCACTGTTTGTGGAGCCAAAGTATCATGGAGTTTTTGAGATGGATTGTCTAACCCATGTTGTGTTTGATGCTTCTGCAGTCCTGTAACTGGTGGTGTCAGAACAGCTATTTAAAGCTAACTGGGGTACAGTACACTAAGTAGTATCGTCGTGGGAACTTTTGCTCCCTGATCTTTGAATGTTATCTGTTTACGTATCCTTAACAGGGTAAGACTAAAGCTTTACCAGACAGTGACCTACATGGGTAAATAAATATCTTTGTAATCTGCAGTGCTCATGATTTCCCTTTCCTATTCCTGCTCTTCCTTCACCCCTCAACCTGCTTTCTAGCTAGTGAAACTAAGTTGAGGTGAGTTGGAAAAATAAGCATTTAAACAAGTGACTGCTTGTTGATGGGGTCTGTAAGGGGCTTATRTCAGAATGCAGAGGAGGAGAACAGGTTTCAATCAGATAATTTTGGCACAGGAAACCAAAAGTTTCCCTTCTCTGCTTTAAAAAAGATGTCCCGAATGATCTTGAGAGAATTCATTTAGTCTTTCCAGGACTTTGCTTTGTAAAGTACAGATGCTGTGTTTGCACAAGTGCTGAAAAATAAATATAAGAGGAGCCAGGAGACACTTTCAGTTTGAGGAGTCTCTCCAGTTCATATTGTTTGGTGAAAAATAAACTGGATATAGTGACCATAAGAATAGAAGGAAAAGGTTTCTTTGGGCTTTCCATCAGGTCTCTTATTGTTGCTTCAGTTGTTACTTCAAAAGGGGAAACTCAGGAGAACATAAAAAGGTCTGGTTAGAGAAGTCACCTGCACTGAAAAGCTCAGAGACTTGAATGTGTAGGGGTTTCACATTTCTCTTCATCAGAGATACAAAAGACATCAGAAACCAGCATACTAAGCAGTGGAAAATGCAGATATAGAAGAGTTTCAAATCCAACATGACAAAAATAAGCTCCAAGGGGAAAACACTTTTGGAGAGTGAAAGAAACACTGAGCAGCACAGTAGGCTACATGCTAGAGCTCAGGCTATGTTCGGATAAGATTTGATAAAAGTCAAGCTGACTTAGACATTGTGAAACAAGTCAAAGCAAATAGGAAGAGAAATACATAAAAATAGACTAAAAGAKACTAAAGAAAGAAAAGCCTTCTAGGCTGTAGGATGGGATAAGATAAAGTGTAAAAATGGCAAAATAAATAATGTGCCTTACAATCTGTAAGGATGATTAGGCTGAATGTGGGCTCAAAGACGGGAAAGAAAAAGGGAGAGAGGCAATGAAAGCTGAGATGCAGAATATTTTACAATATGAATTTAATGACCTTGAAGTAATAAAAAGAAAATGAGGTTCAGCAGTACAAACTGTTAGGTCTTTTTTTTTTTTTTTTTTTTTTTTAAAAGGATTAAAAACATCCATTTCTGTTATAATGTGCAGACTGCTACTTTTGGGGAAAGCTGAGATGAAAAACTCAGGTGGAGTGGGCACTCTCAGAGTACTTCCGAGCTACCACCACTGTGGTGTGTCTGTGGGACAGGAAAATACAAACTGAAATAGAGACAGGACAGTTGTTGCCATTACATGAGCCACAGTGCAGAAGACACTCGCTTGTAATACTGCATACAGTTCTGGTCACCTGTACTCCAGGAACATAATAAACCCAAGCTGGGATAGGAGAAGTACTACAAAGATGATGAGGGGAGATGGCTTTTGGAGAACCTGTCCAAGAAGGGAAGACCTCTGGGTTTTTTTTTTTCAATCTAGTAAACCAAAATCTGAGAGAGGTTGTTCTGGTAATGGAGCATTAAAAATAATAAACATCACTGCTACAGAAGTTATTATGCAGGGTAAAACTCTGGCATCATCAAAATGTTTTTTGGCTTTGGGTGGGGGGAAGGGGAGGTTAATCCTCTCCTGTCATTAGCAAGTAAGCTGTCTATCTTGTTTAAAGTCACAGGCTTTTTTTTTTTTTCCCCCACACACAAATATCCCTATAATATTCATATCCCAATCTGTTTCGGACACCAGTGCACCACAAATCATGTTAGTCTTTTTCTGCTATGAATAGTGTATTTATTTAAGGAAAACAAGTATTCCTACATTCTTAAAATAATTTGCCCACTACCCCTTTCCTCCCTCACACATGCCTGAAATTCTACTGGCTTTTGAAACACTAGGGTTGAAAATTAACTACTTTTTTTTTTTAAGTTGTAATATTCTTCACTGCATCAAATAGATTTRTATGATTCACATGAAGACAACAATAAGATTTGGCTTGTTCCACTGCAAAGTGGAAGATAAAATGCAAATACATAATAGTTCTTCAGGCTAATTAAATCAAAGCAATAGCAAGGCAGACACAGTTTAGATTAAGACACTTCTCAGGAAATCAAATTAAAAATAGGTTAAGGCTCCCTTTTGGTGTCCCATGATGTAAAATATTGCTAAAGCCCTACTCTTTATCCTTAGCCTTCTTGTGCCACTTTTCAATTAATCTTCTCTTCACAGAAATAAACACTTTAATAAGCATATACAATAACACCAATTACTGATGGTAATTACTCTAAGTAAAATAGCTATTTTTATTGCAGCAAATATAAAATGACAATTTTAATTATGTAAAGTCTCTAATGCCTTAATGATTTTAGCCTATTTTCCATGTTTGTACATGAAAGCTGGCTCCATATTTTTACTGTTACCAAAGTTACGAGGAGATATTATTGGGCTTTAAATGTTTATTGTCATCTTAGCAAAGTGGCTTTTATTTTTTGTTTATGTTCTAAAAGCTTGGCAGAGTAGTGGCAATCCACACACTAATGGCTAATCTGGGTTTGTGCCAAAAGAACAGTAATAGCTACAAGCACAGAAAAAAACATCTGAAGAGTAAATGCCAAATTAATCCCTAGTGTAACTCTTATGCCTTAGTGCAGTTACACTAGAGAATACATTTTTCGCAGTGTGCATCCTGTTATAATCCATTATCTTCTAAGGGGGCTTGCATATATCAGGACAGTCAAGCACACTGCGTTCAGCCATTGCCTTTCTATCCAAAAGAATCCCAAATCACGCTGCCAGTTGTGGCCTGTGTGCCCTACTATTCAAAATAGCTAAACACAGTCAATCTCCCATTGAGAAGCCTAAATGAATTACAACTTTACAACTGAATTTAGCATGTTATAACTTCTTCTTGAATGCCATAAAAACCTAAAGTGATAAGTAAGTCCTGCTGAAGTCAAAATAGTTGTATGTTTTAATGGTAACACTGTGGTGATTTTTTGGCTTTGTTCAATACTGAATGCTACCATTTTGATACCTGATGTATTTAATCTTTTTTTTTTTTTTTTTAACCTATTAGTATGCTTATTATTCGCACAAAATAGGAGAGTTGTTTTCTTGGAGAGAGTAGGTAAGGTTATTTTTACTTGCTATGAGCTAATTCCTGTTCTGTAGAGAACAGCAGTGTGCCTTTGCTCCTACTGCAGTGTTTTAAATTCATCATGCTCCACCCTTGGCAAAAGGTGGAAAAAGAGGGAGGGTTCAACCTCCATACAGGGAGGTTTTTGAGAAATTTGAAAAAGTGTCATCTCTTAATGATGATCTACTGAAAAGAAAAGTTGCTAGAGGCTGAGGCACCCACCTCAATAATCTGTCATTTATAATAATTTGATTTAACCAAACAATGGGACACAATGCCTCACTGATTTAAAATGGATGACAGTAGAAAGTTCCTTGGACTTCCTCCCCTGCCCCTTGTATTCTTTCTGTATTCAGGAGTGTGATTTCTCCATGACTTCTCTCACCCTAGTCAGGTGTATTGTCAGAGTATAGCGTGAGACACTTTTGGTTCTTCTCTATCCACATGGGCTATCCCCACTGGTAGCTGTTAGCCGTAATAATTGAATAGCTCGGTTCAGTTCTCTGATCACTATTGTGGAGATGGTGCTTCCCTGGCCAGGTGAAGTCTGCTAGATCTCTAGCAATCTCTTCTTTTTTCCTTTATTTTCCTAGTCTGCTTTTGATAAATTTTCAGTAGCACTATCATTTCTAAACAGGGGCACCAGAGCCTGTAGTAACTGGCCAAATGTAATATTCACATTCACTGTTCCTGTTTTCTGTCTCTTACTGATTACTGCAATCAAGCTTATACATTATCTCTCAAAAAATTTTATCCAGTCATAACCTAGCCTTAATCCATCAAAATCCTGGCCACATTCTTGTCTGGGTTTGCAATCATCCCTGTTGGATTTTTTTTTTTTTAACTGGGGCATTGCTGCTGTTACTTAAAGAATTTTTGTGATCTCCCCGTCATTCATTGGAGATCATGATATCATGTATGCCTTGAGCTGCATATTCTTTGTGGGTTGATGAGCATTTCAGCTGATCAATGCTGTCATTTTCCGTGTGTAAGTGAATGACATTTGTTCTGAATTCAGAGCCTTCATAGTGTGCAAAAGATTTTCTTTGGCGATATCTGCCAATACTATCTGGTTCAAATGCCATTATAAACTCAGTTTTCCACAGTTGTTCTAATAATTCATCAGGTCTATACCTGTACCTCTTAGGGAATGAGATCACGTTTATTCTCTGGAAATCTGTACATAACCCAGTGACCTGCCTGGTTTGGAAATCGTCATCACATCTTTTTCCAATGGCTGTGTGACACTATTATCCCTTGTTTAAATATTTTTTTTCAGCTTAATTCAGCTTTTTCAAATAGAGCGATTTACCTGCRAGACATTTGCTAAGATATGGTCAACATGGTAGTTGAATGCACCTTATTTCTGGTTTTCCATAGACCCCATGAAAATGTCCTGGATTATTTCCAATTACGTTCTCTGGTTGTGTGGGGGTTTTTGTGCTTTACCTGCTCCCTTGCTAGCAGTGATGTTCTTGATTTCTTATCTTTCAAGATTTCTCTCACCTTTTACTGCTTAAACATATTCATATTTTAAATGCAGGGAGTTTACAGCTCTACAGTCTGGTTGATGATTGTAGTCTAGATAGTCTACTAAGCCTGGCAGGCTCATTGTGTCCAATATGTTCTGCTTGCTATCTTGCTGTTAGCGAACAGGAGGATAGCAGAAATTGAAAGTAACTCTTTGTTTGTATGCCCTATACTCTCTGTGTGTCTTACTAAATTGTTACATTAACCCTTCTGGGCTGCTTCATCCAAAAATCTCTTGGTCATTGAACCCAGTAAGTGCCCCACATGCCCCAGGCTTTTCAGTCTGAGTGCATGTTACTGTCTCTTGCTATCTTGGTCCTTCATGAAATGTTTGCCTTCATTCTTAGTTCACTTTCCCTTGAATGCTTACAATACTGGACTCTTTCCTCTGTCATCTTGAGCCTAACTAATAATTGATCCAAAATCCTTGCTTGCTTCCTTCCTGTGGGGATGGAAAAAGCCATGAGAGAAAGCAGTTCTTTCAGCACACCCTTAATCCATGATTCCTAGCTCTATCCCATTGGTTTATAAAAGGAGGTGAAAAAACCCCTTCTGTCCTGGGTGTCATTCTGAACAAAGAACTAGAATATGGTTCAAATGAAATTGCCATTGGAAGGGTGAGTTGATTTTAACTGTTCAAAAAATCATATTCAGAACGGTTATAAAGAGTTTTCTATAAAGCCAGAAAAATGGAAAAAGTGAAACTCCTAAGATCACCTTTCTAAAGATCTGAATGAGAATGGCAACTCTCTATGATAATCTAAATGGGAGAATAAGTGAGCATACTACATGTCAGAATGAAATTCAAAATGTTCCTCATACTTTGTAGAAATCATCTAGGAGAAATTATCTGGGCCAGGAGATAAGAACTAGTGCTAAGTGGCATACTTAGAAAATAAAAACAGGAACATGAGTAATAAGGGAGCAGGGGGCATATTTGGCCATGCCACAGTACTCAGAAGCTTAATCTGGCTGTTGTAGATTCCAGTTTGTACTGGTCAATATTAAATTGTTGTTAAGAAGGAAAAAAAGGCAAGCCTAAATATTATTTGGGATTTGTAAACAAGAATGGTGTGTTAGACCCTTGAGGTAATTGTTCTTCACTCTCAGATGGTCATGAGGCATCAGCAGGACTAACACTATTATTTTGGATACTGCTCTTTAAGAAAAACAGTGAGATTCTGAAGGAGGATGGCAAAGGTGAGGAGAAGTTTCATATGACACTGAAATTCAGCAATACCAGTTGATACATTTTGAGTTAGAATACAACTGTACATGAGCTTACACAGCTATGTATGGTGAAATCCTGCTCCAATACATGGAGTCAAGATAGTGATAATAGTTGAGAGGTAAACTGGTGAACTTCCATCTGTTTCTTTTGCCTTATGACTAAAGCAATGTCACATCAAAGATACAAAATAAGTTAGATTGTTGCGGATGTTACTAAAAGAATCTGTATACCCTTTGCAGAACAGTATACACTTTGCTGCAGAATTGAGAAAGTTTGAAAGTGTCTGATCTGCCTTCCACAACTAGAAGAATAGCTCCATAATATGTACGTTGAATAGTCCCATAAATCATTTCCAGAATTGTTTGTCTGTTTCCTCTTAGATAACGATTTCCTTGGGCTGATCATCAGTAGGCACATAACAGATTCCTCAAAAAAATAAAGCATATATAATAATATTGAGCTGAAAAATCTCTTTAAACGATGTTTTTATGTAATACTTTCCATCTGAGGTAATGTTAATGGTTTAAGATTAGAGCTTGTTGTGGTTTAACCCGGCAGGCAGCCAAACACCACACAGCTGCTTGCTCAATCCCCCCTCCCCTCAGTGGGATGGGGGAGAGAATCGGAAAAAAAAAAGTAAAATTCGTGGATTGAGATAAAGACAGTTTAATAAAACAGAAAAGGAAGGGAAAATAATGACAATAATAATAATGATAGAGTATACAAAATGAGTGATGGACAATGCAATTGCTCACCACCCATGGAGTGATACCCAAGCAGCGATCGCTACTTCCTGGACCACGCCTCCTATTTATATATTGAGCATGACATCATATGGTATGGAATACCCCGTTGGCCAGTTGGGCTAGCTGTCCTGGCTATGCTCCCTCCCAGCTTCTTGTGCACCTGGCAGAGCATGGGAAGCTGAAAAGTCCTTGACTAATAGACTACTTAGCAACAACTAAAAACATCAGTGTGTTATCAACGTTATTCTCATACTAAATCCAAAACACAGCACTAGGAAGAAAATTAATTCTATCCCAGCCAAAACCAGGACAGAGCTGAACACCAAACACAGTGAAATAGTGGTAATCTTTCCTCTGATTTCCGTGAGCTGTGGAGAAGGCACAAATAGTGGAAGATGTTGCTCCATGTTACAACCAGAGCAAACAAAACTCGGCCATGACTGTTCTAATATTACTTATGGTTGTTGGTTGTTCCTCCCTCATCTGTACAGCCATGCAAGTGTGTGTGTTTGGTGTGTTTGCAGGTTGCACCACACCCTGACAATGTGTGGTGAAATTGGATTAACACTAGAAGGAAGACATCTTTTTAGGCTGACGTTTCTGTCATGCCAAAGATTGCATGTTCTTTCTTTAAGCATTTGGCCTTCAACTGTCTACAATAAACTCTCAACTGTTCTACAGTTCACAGGTCTGTCTAGAGCCATTTGCTTTGTAATGCTTCATAATTCTGAAGTCATAACCTCAGACTTTTTTTTAGTACAGTTTATCATTATATTGATTTATTTTTTTAATTTTTTTTTTTCCTAAATTATTTCTGTACCTCAGCATGTAACTCTGGTTTCCAGCACTGTAGGTCTCTCATGTAACCTCAATGTTCTCTCACACTGTGTTCTCAAAAATCAGCTGTATTTGGTGTAGGCCTGATACCAGTTACTGAAATTTTCCTTTTCAAATGCAATTGAAACTGAAAGGGTTTTTCTATCGTTGCCTATGATTTTTATTTTCTTATTATCTTTTTTGTTTTTTAGATCAGAGGAATATATTATCACACTTGCTATTCAGGTGTAGTTGTCCTCTCTTCTAACAGTGTGCAAAGACTGACACATGTCTGCCAGGTGTCTCAGTTCACTGTCCTCKTTCTCCTCAGCAATTCTTCTTTGTGTTGGCTCATGACTGGTGATGGTAGGGCCTAAAAAGGAAATGCTTCTTTCCACTGCATCTTCTGCCAGCTACTTTCAGTTTACTGATCACTTGTCTCTGAGCAAAAGCGACTGACCATCTTTGATCTGGGTTGACTGCTCATCTTCCTTTTCCTGGTAGTGTGGTGATGGAAAAACCTGCGTAGTTTTTGGGAAGCAGTTTTGGGAATGTCTGTCTTTGCTGGTGTGATGAAGATGAGAACTAGTCTGTCAACAGATTCATGGCTGTCCTCCACAGATCTCACTTTTACTGGAACTGTTTTTTTGTTATCTAGTAAAATGAGTCCAGTCTCACTAGTTATTCCGTAGATGATGTTCTTTTCCTTGAACCATCACTGCATCATAGAATTACAGGCTATCTTCTTTCAATCTTCTAGAAAAAAGCTAGAAGTAAATATATCTCTGCTCTCTTCAGTCGCTTAAACCACACATAAAACTAAAAAAAAATTCCATTTCCATTACCTTCAGCCACAGTTGGCACTGCATCCATGCATAACACTCATTTGCTGTGTTAGTCTTGGATGACTTTGAGATCGTGTAAGGGCACTCAGAGTAAAACAATAACTGTGCTGTTTGGTCCTCACTATTTCTGTTCTCCTGGAACCATAGTCCATGGATTTAGGATGTTTTTTTTCTTAGTAAAATGTAGAAGAATTTTGTTTATCAATTTAGGAAGAGATGTAGGAGAAATAAGGATGGCCTGCTGTGAAATGGTTGGGTTCCATCCAGAATTAAACTGAAACCACACATTTCTACCTTACATCCAAAGCCATAGGCACTTGATGAGATGCTCTAAACCTGAACTGGAAATAAGGTTGTTGAAGTGAACTGGAGTGGCTCAGCACACAGACTAGTTGTACCATTGAAGTACACCCCAAGCACTGCTGACTGTCAAATTTTTAATAAAATAGTTCCTGATCTCTCCCATCTTGCTGTAAAAAAATCTGTGGGCCTAACTAACATGAGGAAGCATTGCTACTGCTCTGAAAGAAAAAACAGAGCTAAGTTGAAAAGCACAGTTGCATTTTCTTGTAATGATTTCTTCATTTGCCAGAAATTATTCCTGCAAGTCTTGAACAAGATTTTTTTTAATCAGAGATCACATAGGGAATGAGGAAGAAGAGCACTGTGGCTTCTCTGACAATTTGATTGTACATTAAGCTGAGATACTAATTCTTATGAAAGCAACAAGTCCTCTAGATAGCTTTATTGTTAGAGCTTCCCACAGTTTAACAGTGCAGAAAAAAAAAAATAGAAAATGAATTATGATAGGATTTTTCTTTTATCACTTTAATAAACTTCTCTGTGGTACATCAGTAATCCACTCCACAACTTCTCCCACCCCCTTATCCCTTCAAATCCATGTATTCCACGCTGACTGGTATAACATATGAAGAATGATACTACAAAGAGACTCAGAAATATGTAAAGATCCCTATGCCTTCCCTGAATATGTTAAAATAGTCAACAAAAACATGGTAATTTCAACTCCAGTTCATTTGATCTAACATTAAATTAGCTGCTCTTGGGATATCCTCTTTTTCATCAGTCAGAACACATTTATATGCTCACACTTTTCTGTGGGGTTCATTAAGAGTTAAGAAATTGAACAGAACTGCTTCAAGTAGAGATGAGAGACTTCCTCTCCCTCTCTCCCAGATCATTTTGACCTTGTGTTATTTTGGGCATCAAAAGGATGAAACCTACTTTGCTGTTTAGAACCAGGGCTATCACTGATGTCAGCTCTCCAAGATGGAGATGAAAACTCCATTATTTCTCAAAAAACCCACTAAGTCAAGCGTATCAGAACCAGAATCAATTCTAGGTTTTAGTTTGGAAAATGAGATGTAAAATTCTTGGAAAGAGGCAAAGATAAGGTGGACTTTATTCTGAGAACAAGTCCATATGAGAAAAGGAGAGGAGTGAGGTGGTGGGAGGAGCAAAGTAGCAGTGATGTGTATGTAATTGGGAGATTTTTTTTCTTTTAATTTAACAATAAGTTTTATACCTCTGTAAAATATACAGTAAATTTCATTGGACTTGCATGAAACCCTGATAGAAGCAAAGAGGCTCTGAAAAAGAACAGAGATCTATCAGCATGGGTCATCTTGCAAGACCAGAACCTTTATGGTAGTGGAGGTTGCTAGTCATGCTGCTGTGGTCGTTTAACTTAATTTTTTTGTGTGAGGTCTAGAAAAGAGAAAATATGTTATGGACCTTTTTATTTAAAAAAAAAAAACAAAACAAAACAAAACAGAACACCCAAACCAAAAAAGCCCTACATGCACACTGGAGAAAAAAAAAAGCCCCTTGAGTCCATTAACTTCATTGCATGTAATTCTAAAAGAAATAGCTTTGGATTAGCTGGCAATTGAAAATCCCATAGGAATGGGTTAGCTCGTATATATGCTACCCAAGAGAAAACAAAATTGTCACATATTTTGCTTAAGGTGTGGGAGGCAAAATCAAATCAAATAGCATTTTACAAGTGCATGTAATAACTTGAATTTAAAACAAGATATGTATTATTCAAGTAATTCTAAGCATGGTATAGTAAATTTTTCATGAAGGTTGAGAAAAAAAATGACAGAAATATCATTTAAACTGAGTGTTTTTGATGCTGAACTTGAAAGTGGGGAATTTAATAGAACTTTTTTTAATATGACGAGTCTCAGATAACATCATATTTGGCAAAGTGCTTTATTGGTTTTTGGATTAGAGTTTTTTCATAAATTTTTCTCTTCAAATTAATAAAATTCATGTAGCTGTCAGTTTGGATTTGATCCCTATTTTGTTTTGCCTCAATAGTGTAATCTCAATCAGTCTAACTTATTTTTATGCTGCATTTACAGGGTATAAATATGACAAATCACTCATGTCTCAGTGCTGGTATTTTATCAAAAGTTTGAATGAATATCAAGGCTGAGGACAACAGAGAAAGATGAGGGTCAGAATAACAGCTGTGTGACAACACAGGCTGGACAGATTCTTCCATCTTTACACCACTGCTCAATAGTGCATTGTGTGAACACTCCCATACAAATCAGCTTTGCTCTGGCAAAGTACAACCTCATTTGTTCTGAGCAAAGGTAGCAGAATCCATGGGGAGGATGGATAATGGGGTATTGTTTATGGAACTGGTGAGGTCTTTGTTTTAATCCTCACCTTGCTCATGACTTGATTGTCATTTCTGATGCAGTCTTTGCACCTTCTTTTGATGTTGGTTYCCCTCCTGATGTGTGACTGCTGGCAAAAGGGGTGGTGGTGGTCTTGAGATACATCAGAAATGACCTCAACTATATTGCCTAAACTAAGAGCAGGAAAACTCTAGATACATGCATTTACTCTGAGTACTTTCTATTGTATTGGTTTTATATAGATTTTAAACTCTTAAGAGAAGGGACTGTTTTTTCACCATGTTTTCATGCTGCACATGGCAGAATGAGGTCCAAATCTCAGGTGAGACATCTAGGTGCCACCGTAGAATGCTACAATAATAAGAATTAAACTCTGATAGCTTGAGAAATGTGAGTTTGCTTTCCTAGGAATTTCTATGTTTGTTTTTTCTTCTTTTTCTTAAAATAGGCTTTACCTCAACTTTCTGATTCAATAGTCTTTTATTTCTGGCATGTAAGATGATGTTGAGAAGACAGAAATCCCCTGAGCATCATTTGTTGACCAAGCGAAATGTTTCAGGGGAAGAAGTTGCAGAGAAACATTTTTCAATTACATTTTCTTAGTCCCTAACTTGTGATGACTCACAAGCAGGCAGGAACGTTAGCAGTGAATTTATCTTCTGAGGATCCATCTCATGTGGCGTTTGAGATGATTAGAGAATGAGGAGGAGGGATTAATGTGAAATATCAGGCACAGGAACTTCTTGTGCCAAAGTTGGAGGATCAAATATCAACCTTCGGAATGGAATTGCAAACTCTGACTCAGAATTATAACAGCCTAAATGAGAAGGCTAAAAAGGCTAGGCATTTATCTGTAGTGTTGGTAAAGGATACTCCGAGCCTTCACAGGAAAATGGAAGTGATAGAAAAGCAAATTAAAATGAAGAACTTGAGGTTGCTTGGCATGAAAATGAAGAACTGGATATAACTGAAACTGGGTAGTTTCAGTAGGAGTTGCTTGAACTTTGCATTTCATCTGCTATTGATGAGGCACAGAGTTTTACTGTGTTCCTCAAACTTTTCTGCTGTTAAAATAAATATATTTGACAGTGGTGAAGTTTTTAATGCAACTCTTATCTTATTTCTTCAGAAGGCAATAAAGAAGTACTGATGTAAATGAAAAGTACAGGACAAGAAAATCACTATTATTGCATAAGGAAGAAATATATATTATCCTTGCATAAACTCATCTGGGGAAGTACAACCTGCATAATAAGAGTAAAACAGTTTCTCACCAGTACAGAAGAGGTCTCAGGTTTTGATTGTTAAATTGTCAAACTTTCACTTTCAACTTCTTTCTAATGTACATCTGTGAGTATCTAAAAAGAAATTATGAAGCTCTTTCTTTACAGATTTTCTTGGAGGAATATGGTTAGAGCCTTCTCTCAACCATATTCCTTGCTCCTCTATATTGCCACATCTTGTTATGTTAGTCTTCTGTATTGTAATAACTTGTTAGAGACTCTGCAAGTGTGTTTGTAATTTCTGATCTTCTAAAATGTGTGAAACCCAAGCAGAAGCAGATAATGCTAACTGCTGAATGTGTGTAATCTCAGAGCTCCATTGATGAAGATGCTATCCAAACACACTCTAATACATCCCTATAGAGATCAGAGTACAGCTGGATATGGAAGCTAGTGCACTGTTTATGCAATGTTTTCATTAAAACCAGAAGTGCTTTAACCTAAACTTTCATCATCACGAGTTTCTTTTGACATCACCTATTTCACTTCACTGAATATGCAGACTTGCCCAAAAAGTGAGGCAGAGGAGTGAAAAATCCTAAAAGCACCACTGCCAGATTTCTCAGAAGAAAGTGAATAGGAATCGAAAAAGTTATAGATGATAAATGGCAAATAACACGTCAGTGATAGGAAGAAGTTCTAGAGATAAGTTTTCTGGGTGTGTGGAATGGAGGAGCAGCAAATACATATAAAGTAAGGATAACAATATTAAGATACATACATACAAAATAAAGAATATGGACATTTCAGTGCTTCTACATTAGAAATAGCTAATGGCAATAGTGAATATATGGTGTAGTATTTGGGCTCTCTCTTAAAAATCCTCACTTTTTACTAGTAAAGAATCTCTAGTGTTTCTTTACCAGGGGAAAGTGGTACCCTATCCAATACCATTTGGTTCGTGTTTGATCATGTACATGTTACTAATGAACTTGGACTGAATTTTCTAGTCAAGTCCTTAAAAGTCCTCCCTTCCCCTTCTCTCTCCCCACCCCCCCCAATATGTATGTTGTTCTAATTTTAAGCTTTCACACTATCAAAAACCTCCAGGAATAAAAAAATGGAGGAATTGAAGCACAGAGAAAGTGACTTAAGTTCACAGAGTAGATTCAATAGCTGAGCCCTGATCTTTTGAGGCTCTGTCCAGCGCCATTGGGTGCCAGCCTTGGATGACATCTCTTAGGTGATTTTTAGGATTTTACCCCTTGACCCTTATGTGATTTGTCTTTCTCTGAAGGTAATATAGCACTCTGTTGCCAGGAGGAGTTTGTTTAGCCTAAGTAAAATGATTCAGTAGTCTTAGTCCTTTTCATCTGGTTTGTTGAGGTCTAGTTGAGTTAAAAGTGTGTTGGAAATGGCATCTCAGTAAAGAGATGACAAAGACTGAAAGGACATTAAAGACAGCTACCGTCTTTCCAAAAAGAGATTCTCCTCAGCACTGGGATGAGTTTTATTGTCACTATTAAGGATATATTGATATATGGCCAATAGTATGGATATATTGTCCATACCAAGCCTCTTTAGTGGGTTGAAAGCACTTCAGCACTTGGCCTGCCAACCTGGCTCTTTTTTTATAAATGCTAAAGTTCTGTTAAGTAAGAAACATTTTAAACATTTTTTTTATACCAACTTTTCATTATTTAGCATGAAAACAAATTTACTTCAAAGAATCTTCTTGCTATCTTCCTAAAATATACTTTGTTGTTTTTCTTCTGAGGCCAAGGCCGATTTATACTCTCACTAGCTGTATTGAAACTAACAAAGAAATGAAAATCCCTGATATTTATGTTATTTTTTAGAAAGTTGCTATCTCTGTATACTGAATTAGGCATAACTAATTAGCTAGGCACCACAACTGTGAAGATTTCTGTTAACTGAACTTCAAAGCTTTCATGCTGACTGTTTGCAGGAGGGTGTTCATGCTACGATCATCACTGTGCTTGTCTGTTGCTTTTAATAGTGTCAGCAGTAACATGAGATATGTACTGATTTCCTTAATAGAAGCTGGAGGTATGGGGATCCTGATGATAGTAATAGGTTTTCAAAACCTGCCTGAAGCATATACAAAACTTAACTGACACACAGATATGGTCAAATTTCATTAAAAAATTCCAGTTATGAAAACTGGGTCTAAAGGTGTATTTTGAGTCAGACCCACAGGACAGACTTTTTAGTTTATCAAGGCCGTTCCCCTGGTAATAGGGACTTACTCTTCGCAGAAGATTTAACAAGGTACTATTGTAAGTAAAACCTGTGTTTTAGTGGAAACTTTGTCACTTGTAATCATCTGCCAGCCTGTATTTCTCTCATGAATGTGATTTTCTAGATTATTCCTGTGTGTGCAAAGGACTCTAATTCCCACACTAAAGGTGTTGGAAGTCCTTGTATTCATTCATATGGTGGCATTTGTTTCTCTAGAGTGCACCCATACCTAATACTCCGGATGGGAGATAGAGACTAGACTTGTGAGTCAGCTAGCAACAAACAGGAGGGTAAGGGCTAACTGAGACAAAAAAGGTGAAGACCTGTGCTAGCTTACATCCAATCAGGATTTCAGTCACCTTAGGCAAAGGACTGAGAAGCTCTGGCAGCATGCTTCCCAGGAGGTCAGTTCTTCTTGAGCCAGAGGTGAAAACAGGCTGAATCCCTTGCAAATAATTTTTTTCCAATAAGCACATGATTTCATGCTTATAAATTGAAGATAYAGTATTACTTCCAAGTTGAAAACTTTTTCTTTGCCTATTTGATCAATTTCTTTAGGTTCTTCTGTACTCTGAATTTTCCTTAGGGGTGTTTGCAACATTTTCCAATGCAGTGTTTGTTGCAAGTTTAATTAACTTGTTGCTTATTTTCCTTTCTGCTATTTGACTTGAATTTTAATATATTTAGCATTAAAATAGTCTCTGCCTTAAGGAATTTACAATAAAAAAAAATAGGGATATGTACAATATGTGACTGAGAATGTCTTATTTACAATTATAAACTTGCCTCTTGCAGCTATTGTGAAAGCACTCTATTGTAGAATCGGACTTGAGTGAAAGGCAGTTAATAACTTAGCTTTAACACAGCTTCTTCCTTATCATGCTAGTCAACTCCTTCAGAAAAATATTATTGACAATGACAATAACTACTCAATGGTCTCACAAAATTTCTGAAACATAAATAATATCTAAGGAGGGTTTTGCCCCCCCCTTTAYTTTTTCCATATACCCATTATTTTTTCTGTACTTAAATCGGTGCTCTGATGAATGAATAGATGTACACAGAGCACTGATCCTTATCTTATTAGCCTCCTGGATCTGATTTTATCTCGCTTAGAGACAGAATTTGGCTGYAGCTCAACACTTGCTGCTGTCATGCATGTTACTGGGCATACTAAGAGCTATTTTGTCACTGTAATGGATTGCTGGATTGGGGACCAGCTCATCCCTATTCAGCAAAGAGCTGAGAAATGTGCATACTTTTAGGAAAGTGTCCAAGCTGTTGACCTTAGTGTTCACTGCAGGGGTGGTGTGCCCTGATGTGCTTTTCTGAACTTGTACCCTCTTTGTTTATTAAGCACTGAGGATTACTTCTACTCTAGCAAGCTGGTTTCTGGGATCTGTTTCATTCTACAGTACTGGGCTGCGGCCACTTGAATTCTTCCTCTTGTATCTCTCGTAAGAACTAAGTTTTACAAGAGCTTAAAGCACTATTAATAAGAGGACAATGGGTTCCAAATGGGTTCTTTTTACCAGTATTTTAAAAACCTATGCCAGATCTAACCTACATGCAGTTTAAATATATGTAAACACACTTATTATTAGAGATCAGTGAGACTTCTTAGCGCAATTCTTTTGTGCACATACAATAGCTTTCACTTTACAGAGCACGTCTTGGTGTGTAGTTTTCATGCTTATCGAAACTTGGAAAGTGGTAATTTTGAAATTACTTGCATGTGGATATATGAGCAGAAACTTGTTCAAGATTAGGTGAACCTGGCAGAGAGGAGAGTACCTTGTGTGGTGCTCAGCTGCCTAGGTGGTATTTGGTTCTACTGATAACCACTGAGAGCAGTTTGCAATAGGTTAGATTTACACAGCCTATACTGAAGAGGTACTCCTTTTCATTTTATGTGGAAATCATAGCCTATAAAGATGTGGTAGTTATTAAAGGCCTATGAACAATCTTGTTTGCTTGAATTTAAAATCTGTAACCCCTGGTGTTTAAGGCCTTCCTTCTCTGCTCTAAGTTAAGCAAAGCTTTTAGCAAGGATTGGTTTTCATGCTCGGCAGTTCGCTCTGTCCATTGCTTTGATGGTTCACTGGTATGTTATAACTAGAAAACTGTAACATTTTTGAAGCTTACATTTTAAGAAGTGTTAGCTCAGAGGCCACATGTGGGTCAGCTGGACAACTTCAGCAGCACAAGCAGAAATGAGTATGAGTGGGTGCTGCATGCCTGTTTTCTTTGTGGGAAAAACCAGTCACTGAATCATCCCTGTCGGGCAATTTGAGCAGCTCTAGTTGCACAGTTGGACTCTCTTCTTGGACTTTGAGTAGTGAGGCTTACTTTGTGTCCGGCTGTCAGAATATTTTACGGATCATGCTTGTAATTTTTCACTTGCCTGAGTTTTCTCCTGTTTAACCCTCAGTTCAGTGATCAGGGCTGCAATCCTTTTCTGGTTTCCTTTTMAGAAAATGCTTGCTTCATGCGAAAACGTTCAAAAGTATTTTTCTACGCTAAGTTGAAATGCTTTTGGTTTTTTGTTTGCTTTTTAAAGTCCCCTAGAATAAAAGACTGCATTGCTGGTTCCTACTCCGGCTCAGCACGATCATCGCCTGGGGTGCTTTCTCTGGTTTTGACTAGAAAACCCATCATAGAGCTTAGAAACCTTTCTGGTAGAAAAAAGTACTCTAGCAAGTTTTATATTCTAACAAAATGTTTTTGTTTTGAAAGATTAAGAACTTAAACAGAGAACAGAGATTGAGTTGAAAAATCCATAGTTACCTCCATCCAGGGATGTTCACCATGAGAATGGTGCAAGTTCACCTATGCCTAAAACCTAGCTGAGTCTTCCTGCACTTCCAGAACTGGGCTTAGTGAGTGAAACAGGCTTTCTCCTATTTATAATGCTGCTTTCACATAGGAAGACATCAATTTTAGCTGTACTAATGCATAACAGATGTCACTGAAACAGGGAGCTTCACCCATGTTGTGTGGAATCCCAGCATGAGCCACCCCAATCAGAGTTTTATAGAAGGAAGAAAGAAAGTCTTAATTAGTTATCCTCCTGCCCCTTAAATCTGCCCTATTATATACTAAATACAATGTGATAGTTAAAGCTACATTAGTACAGTGCACCAATTGGTATAGCATTGCTTAGCTCAAAATCCCGAACTGCAAGTGTCAAGGTCTTGTCACTCTTTTCAGCAAGATGGCTGCTAATCAGGAGCTCTAATGAATACCATTTAACAGCTTCACATTCACGTGCATACTATTAATTCTTGAAGTGCTTCATTAGTGCTCCAAGTCTGGTTTGCTTTCCTTTCTTCACAGCAAAGAACAGAGTGGGAAGAGTTCTTCCGAAGGGCCTGCTTTGCCAAAGCAGCCTGCTGAACTTACTTCAATTTTGGTTTTTTTTTATGTTACAAAATGCTGGAGTTCAAATTAAATGGTGTTGGAACAATAGAATCAAATCCACTCTCAAAAGCATTGCAGTCATGGCTGTAAGACTTTTACATTCTGGCCAAGTGTTTTAATACTGAAATGGGACCCAGTTTTGCAGACCTGATGGTGGAGTTGGAAGCTGTTTCCTAACTGCTAATTGACTTTTGAGGGGCTAATTGACTTTTGAGGGGCTAAAAGAGCATAGCTGGGGCAGCATTACTGAAAAAGTTATTAAAAAAAAGAAAAAAAAAAAGCCAAACGCCTCAAAATCAGTTTTAGTTGAAGTTACCAGGTCTGTTCATTTACACACTTCAAAGTGTAAGATTTTTAACATTTTTGCCCATGAGAAACTTGTAATGCTTAACGCGTGGATGAGGATGTTTACCCAGAGTTGGCAGTATAAAAGACAAAATACTGAATTGCACTGACTTCTTGGCTTCTTGTTTCTTCTTGACATATTTTCCTTTCCTTACAGTTGTTCTATAGTCTTTGTGGATACGCTGTCATCTTTCAGGCAGTTACTGTTCGTTAGAAACAAGAACTCATAATAGTTGTCCTTTTAAATCAAGGTGAAAAATAGCAAGCAAATAAAAGTGTAAAGGGAGGAAGGTGCAGGAGGCAGCTAGGGAGGTAAAATAAGGTTGGCAAAAATGTTGGAGTAATAAGACAGAAGAGAGAAATCCAGCTAGCCCAGAGAAAGTCTAAAGGCATTGAAAGGCAGCTTGTAATGGTGTTATCCAGAACCTATGATAGTCTATGGGGTTGGGGAGTTGTTAGGTGTTTCCCTGCCCCCCCTTCTCCTTAATTCCCTGAGAATTTGGTCAACTAAATGTAGGTAGGCCCCAAGCCACCTCCTGACTGGAATTAAATGTATTCCCAGAGGTGAAGTGGTGTCTCTTTCGATTTTCTTTCTCTGCTTCAGCTCCTTTGCTTTCCTTATTCTCTTTTGTATCCCATTTTTGTAATTTATCAGTTTTCTCTCTAAAATTTATCAGTTTTCTCTCTCTGTTTTCTATTTCTGTGACATCTCTCTGCTCTGTTTAAATATTTTTTTGCCTCCACTGCACTTCTGTTTTAGATAATGCCTGCCTTCCTCTGCTTATTTCTTTTTCCATCCTCTATGGCCCTCTCTGACTCTATCTCTTTTGCTCCCTTCCGTATTTGCTGTTCTTTCCTTTGCTCCTGATTTTTTGATCCACTGCCACACAGTTTTGCCTGCTTTCTTTATTGCCGTTTTTCTTTCTTAATTTCCTTTCTTCCTTATATCTGGTAGTATTAAGATGGCCTATATCTTAATGTGTTTTCATACCACTGAGATCAAGGTAAAATATTCAGATCAATGAAATTATATGTGAGTTGGAATTAAAGGCAGATTTCTTCTACATTTCTCCTCATTTTCCTCTCTGAGGATAAGACAGAGCATCAAAAACCTCTTGTACATCAAAAGTGTTTTTCTAGTTGTCAAAATGAGTTTTAGCACTTCATAATTCCTAAGTGACCAAACGTGCTTCCAATAAATTTGTGATTGACCTCAAGCTACACCAGTTTTAGATATTTTCTTTGCTTGTTACATTAGCACCCTAAAATCTGCAGTGAAGTTCGAGACCACCATTATATATGAGTCTCGTAAAACATATCCCTGAAACAGAGACAAGAAACRCAGTAAGAAGTATCCCCTTAGATACTAGTATCTAGATACTAGTATCTAAGATAGATCTAGAGACAAGTTTTCAGAGATTTTTAGAACCAAATGTTTATTAAAAATCTTCCCCAGCTACAAGAAGAGCGGGAGGTGAGCCAACAGGAAGACCAGAGATGGAAATAAACTTACTCCAAATCTCACAGGAGCCCTGACCATGGCAGAGCAAAGAAAGAGTGCTGAGATCTCTAGCCTCCAGCCCCAGTGGCTTTTTGTCTATTTGACTGTGGGAGGTCTTAGTGATGAGGCTTCCCCATTACATTATATAAAACTGTTTTCTGCTGTGGTGCTATGCCTCTGCTGAAGAAGACAATGTGTTTAGAGTGGGACAAACTGGGGGCTGTCAAGGGTTAGGACTACCTTGCGTTGCTTAAGTGCCTTCCACCTTGAAAGGAATAAGAAAATCCGTACCTTGTTCAGAAGGCTTATTTTTTTTCTAACCCCTTCAAAGACTTAATATCCTTAAAATAGAATTTTTTAGAAATGGTCTTGATTTCTTTCAGTATTGCAGTGTAATATCCCTAATACCACAGTCTTACATAGTGCTTTCCTTCCATACCTTTCGAAGAGTTTTACAAGCAAAGTCAGCATCATTATTCACATTTTACTACCAAACTCAGCCTTACATGATAAAGGTTTAAATCTTGTATAACATCCTTCTGCTCTGCTCCCCAAAGCTGGGGTGAAATCGTGGCCTACCTGAAGTTGGTGGCAGAAAGCCCCATTAACCTCCAGTGGAGCTAGAATTCCACCCTTAGTGCCTGTCATCTGTTTTACTTTCTCAGTTCTTAATACCCTGGAAAATTGAATTCACTGAAGCAACATCCACTTCAGGCCAGGCTCCAGGGAATTTGAGCTGAAATTCAGCCCTTAGAGATGTGGATGGATCATAAGTTTTTGCCTTCTGGCAAATGGAGGAACAAGGGGGCCCTGAAACCCCACTATTCTTTCTGCAAACTTTCAAAAACATATCACTCAAAAAGAGAGAAAAACAAAACAAAGAGTATTTCTATAAAGTATCCTTGTTTTGAGTGTTACAGTTCTCTTTCAACAAGCTGTGTCTAGCTGCCAGAGGATATCTCTCACCTTGTCCAAATATTTCAGTGGTGCAACAAAAGGGTTCAACAATATGGGACTGAGAAAGATAGTAGCTGAACTTCAGCAGTTCATTGGAGCTTATAGTTTCAGATGAGGTAAAGAGCAATAAAAAGAAAAAAAATATGGTTGAGTCAAAAAAATGCAATGCAAGACAGTTTTCTTCACTGTCTGGTACCTCTCTAGGCTTATCAGCATCAGGATGGCTTAAGCTTCTCTCCTGTTAGCTAAAAGGGGTACCATCTACAATTCTGTGTTTCTTCATTTGGTATATATGTCTAAATAAATGTGTATCCGGTGCTTGGCTGTAGTCTACTCAATTACAGTCTTCTGACTGGAAAAGGCAAACTGGTGCTTTGTGCAATGAAGGCGTGGGCTTTATAGTTAATCCTGCACATCTTAATTTATTAGTTACCCAATCTTCTAGATGACACCGAGGTTGGGACAACTTGGATAGTCAGAAGCTCAGAATTTCTTAACTCTTTCTTGTCATAAATTCAGGTCTCATGGCTCTGCCATGATTTTCTCTGCTTAAAGCTTTTTTTTGGGTACAAAAGCAGCGACCATAATGGCCCTTACAACAATTTGGAGCTCAGGAGGCATGGGTTTGTTTCGCAGTCGCAATTGTTTCTACTGTGTTAATAGCCCCCTGGGTGTCGTTCTTATGTGCAGAAATTTGGGATGGCACACATCAGCATGTGGCTCCAGGGCCCACAAAATTATCTTATGGCCAAGCTAAACCCTGTAAAGCAGTTAGTAAATTCTACACTTCACTTTTACTGTTTTTGTAGCCTTCTTAATCTAATTTATCTGATCTATTYTAATTGAATCTTACTAAACAGTTATTTTATGTTTAATAGTTGCCCAAAGACTGTTTCTGAATGTCTTTTAAAAAAAAAAAAAAAAAATTGTATATTCGATTAAAGCAGAACCCCAGCCTACCCCAGCAAAATCTCATCTGAGTTTTGAATTTTGGGAGCACAGAAGTTGGCTGGCTATGTAACAGCACAGCAAAGCCAAGGCAAGTTTCCTTATCCAGGCTTCCATTTGCTTTCTCCTTCCCAACTTCCTTTGACAGTGAGCTTGAACCAAAGTCACACAGGTGCATTTTGAGAATTGTCCAGAGAATTTGGGTAGATAACTGAGTTTCCATGACTGTTCAGAACATTCAACTAATAACAGGAAAGGTGCGTGCTTTTCATTTTTTAGGACTAGAGTTAGGTCTTTGATTATAGCTTGTAGATTTGTGATCACTTAACCCTAACCCCTTTGAATTTACTAAAATTTGTGCGTGTTGCCTAGTGCCTTGATTAAGACTCACTAAAAAGACTTTGTTTTACTGTAGTCAGTTTTATTTGGCCTCACTGCAAGTTCTGCATGGTGGATTCCTGAACCACATCACTCTGCAGAGATTCCTTCTCCCACCCAAAAATACTTTGTGCGTAAGTGAAAAATATGTTATTCTTACCCAGTCACATTCAAAGCAGAAAGAAATGTATTTATCCAAAAAGTGAATCCGGTCAAAGTACTGCTCCCACTTGACCCCACTACGTGCACGCACTTTGAACACCCTGGAAGAACAGCAAGATTTTCTCATGCTCAGTGATTGAGTTAGAGAGGTAACAGGTTTGTTTGCAAGGGAAAGTACATAAGAAAAAGAAGCCGGGGAGCAGGGGGAGAAAGAGGAGCCCTTCTGTTGCTTCTGTCTCTCAGTTTAAAATTGTAAGAGAGTTTTAAAATCTCTCAGATTCTCATCATAAGGGTTCAAAGGGTTAATAGAAAGAGGGATTTTCATTGCATTGTGCACAGTACCTATGATAGTCTCGGTTTAAACTTTAAAGGACAGGTGAAAAGAGAGAGAGCGAGCTGAATGCTTGCCTTATATATTGGAGAAATTGTTCATTCGTGTGAAATGCTGACCTCTGTCATCCTGCCAAGCTGACTGGGCCCTAGGGTTGAACGGCTGCTTGAGTGCTGGTTGCAAAAGTTAAAGCTGCCTGGGGAGTACTTTAAAAGGACAATGTCAAGGTTGCTATACCCAAAATCTGACCTATCATTTTTTTTCTCCCTCTTACAGCTATTTGAAAAGTTAATGTCATTTGTTTTTATGTTTTTAAAAATCTTTTAATCTAAACCAAAATGCTTCAATTGCTATTGAAGGCTAGTGATTAGGAGGAGAAGCTGTGAGAGTTCAATGTTCAGTGTGGCGATGCAGACATCAGGAAGAAGGAAAGATCCTGAAATAAAACACAAGTGTGGGGACTGTATTTGAATTAGGTGATAATTAATAACAGAGAATTCAGGTTGAAATGGGTAAGGGATCAATGAAGAAGAGCAAGGATAATTTTTACTAATGAAAATACCAAGGCAGATCCAAACTTAATTTCACAAGAAGTTAATTCAAGACCTCTATTTATTTTTATTCTAATAGTTTTTATTCTAGTTGTATGTGCTGATTCTTTCTTGGTAATATTGTTATATATAATTCCTGCCATAACTGAAATATACCCTTCCCTCTTATTTTCTTTGCTTGATGGCCTAATTAAATACATATTATATCAGTATAATTTTCTTCTATATGATATAGTATCCCAAGACCCTCATCACTATTATAACCTTGCTATGCTACTTGCTATAAAAACTCACACAAGTATTGCACCTACTTAAATAATTTCTAGTCTAATTGGAAAACAGAGGAAACAACTACATGTGCAAGTCATAAAAGGAAAAAACCAAGAGGAAGTGGTAAAATCAAAGTAACGAAAATATTTTTTATACATTATTATGATGTTTCCCAGAAGATGCAGGGGGGACGACAACACCAAACCCTCAAAACCTGAACTCTGAAAATTGCAGTTTACCACTGGTTTACCCTACAAAATTTCAGAGCTGATAAAATGATCATGCAGTATACTGCATGATTACAAGAGGGCGACTGGATTAGACATACAYGTTTGCTTTAAAGTTGACCTTTCCAAGCTTTCATGACTTTATCCTGTTTTCAGAAAAGTTTTCCTATGAACTGTAAGRCTCACTTCTGATTTCCTTCTCAGTTCTGAAAAACATGCAGTTACTAAGAAACCCTGGTATGTCACAATCTCTTTCCTAGCTCCAAAATATTATCCTTCCCTCTCTTTATGTTGGACAGGCTTTTCTAAATCCCGGAGGAATAGATGACCTTGCTCTGCACTGTGGAACAGGGCAGCTCTGGTGAATGGGAGGAGAGTGGAGTACAGGTCTCACAGTAGCTGGTCCAGCCTCAAGGATACAGGAGTGGCCACAGAGAACAGGAAGAGTCTGCAAGATAATCAGTTCCTCCATCCCCTCCCAACCCCAAGTGTCACAAACCATGCTGTGCCTTGGGAATATCACTTTTGCAAAGCTTTTGAAGGATATACCAAATTCTAGTACTTGCTAACAAAGACAATGACTGGGAAAAAAAAAAAAAAAAACAAACCAAAAAAAACCCAAACAAACCCACACCACCTTTTTGCAAGAAAAACTCTCTGCAATAATAATTTCTAAATTCTCTCTTTGTAGTTAAGATTTCCCATATCCTCTAAAGCAGAGTAAAAACCCAGGCAGCAGTAAAGAAGCTGTCTTGGTTAAAAGACACTCTGCCTCCTGCCAACAAAGCTATTTAGTGTTTATCTCCATTACATCCATCTGTAGCTAATTGTATAGTTATGGTAATAGTGCCCTCCAGAGGAATTTTGAAGGAATTATAATACTCGGAGCTAATACAAAAGATGTTTTAAAAGTGAGTGCAACAGGGAAATGGAATATTATTAAAATGATAAAATACTTGAACCTCAGGGGAAAAAAATCTCAATATCAAAGCTCTTTCTATTTTGCATGTGCATTTACATCTAAGAAAACCATATCCTACTTCCAATAGGCTTCTTCATAGCCTGATAGCAAACATGAAGTTTGCATAACTCCATTTGAATCAAGGATATAAAAGTAGATCAACCAAGCAAAGAATGAGATAGCAGCAGACATGAACAATGTATTATGAGTGGGCTCCAGCCTCAGCCTAGGATGTCTGGATTTTTCCTGGACTTGCTGCTATGATGTAGGCATGGCACAGTTAATTGAGGCAGTCAAAAGTAAGTGCAGATGTTCAAGGAGTTCTGTGGGCGAGATCTATTTCAATATCAAGATAAACCATGCTTATATTCTCAAATTCCAGTATAGAGTTTTTTTCATGGCCATGATGTGACACTAGGCCTCAAAGGAAGGGCTTGTTACTGTGGTACAACATGATACCTTCTTTTAGACTGTGTCCTGCAGGCCTGCAKTACAGCCTTCTGAGATGACACCTCAGCACCTGAATGTCAGGTGTATTTAAACTTACTTGTTTTTCTTTTTCTTTAAGGCTCTCAGCCTACAGGGTCAAATTGCTCTGTTTTACATTCTGAAACTCCTGTCCCCTCCTCCTCCAAAAAACAACCAGCCCTTAATGAAAACCAAAATGACAGTGAGTTCTGTATTTGTTTGCTTTTAGGTATACCCCAGGCTCATGTTTGACCTGAACGCTGCAGGTTTGCAGTCAGGTGTCCAGACTCGGATCTTTGCGTCAGGACAGCTTCCACACTGACGCTGCCAGAATTGGAAGGAGCAGTCTGGTGTTCCTGTGCTTGGGATCAGATGGATCTGGTAAGTTCAGCACTTCCTTGGGAAAGAAGGGAGATGGTTGTGCTGCTTGTGATGTATCTCTTTGTAACAGGGTCACTGCCCTCAGTCTAAAACTTCTAAACTGAGGTTTCTTATTTTGCATGAACCTCAAAGGAGAATGAAGTGAGCTAGGCATAGGCTGGTGGGGTAGGGGTGACAATACATCACTGCTGAATGTAAGGAGTGTACTTAAGCCCAAACCTTCCTGTTTTTTCACTTTCYCCAGCAACTGTGGTGAAAAGTGTGCCTCTCCCTATCTGCATTCATGTCATCAGTGCATGGTGAATTTGGCCATCTTGTAGACCATTGGTGGTGGGTGGTATTACTTGTTTYCTTTATAGTAGTTACCCACCACACCCCACCCAAAAGTACCAGGAAATTACTGTCTATGTAGAGACTATTGACCTTTTTGAATAAGGGGTTTTCATGGGTGTCGTGGTTTAACCCTCACCAGCAACTAAACACCACGCAGCTGCTGGCTCGCCCCCCTCCCTCCGGTAGGATGGGGGAGAGAATCGGGAGGGCACAAGTAGGAAAACTTGTGGGCTGAGATAAAAGCAGTTTAATAATTGAAATAAAACAAAGTCGAACAGTAATAATAACAATGGTAACAACAACAATAATAGAATATACAAAGCAGGTGATGCACAATGCCACTGCTCACCACCCGCCAACCGACGCCCAGGCCGATATGCAAGAGCCCGTCTGGTGACGCCAGAGCCATCCCCCGCGATGTTTCATGTTGAGCATGATGTCACATGGTATGGAATACCCCATTGGCCAGCTGAGTCATCTGCCCCGGCTATGCTCCCCACCCAGCTTCCTGTGCACCTGGCAGGGCATGGGAGGCCAAAAAGTCCCCAGTGCAAGCACCACCCAGCAACAACCAAAACATCAACGGGCCATCAATGTTCCTATTATACCAAACCCAAAACACAGCACACCCCGCAGCTACTGGGAAGAAAGTTAACTCTGTCCTAGCCAGAACCAGGACAGTATYCACCCCTTATTCTATACCATCTACGTCATGCCCAGGTCTCACATTTTCCAATACATTCCAATTAATCACCACCACTTTTCCTGCCTTTTGATATATACACACAGATATAATTCCCTTAGTCTATGGGCCATCCCTCTAAAATGTCCACTGAGTTCATTTAGTCCATGACTTTCAGGCTCCATCTGTCATGGCAGTCTTTCAGGGCAGGAGAGATGRTGTGTGGTGTTGGATTGTTGCATCCTGAAGCCACTTCTGGTTCCATTATCGCTGCACTCATCCAGTTATATCATCGTTGCACTTTGCTCGGTTTCATCAGAGTTCCTTCTTCAGTAATCTGGGTAATTCTTACTGCAATACCATTGATATGACATATAGTAACCACAGAAGTGGTGACATACAGTATTATATAGCAATTAACATCATACAATTCAGTTCATTGGCTTTTTTCACCCAAAATCAAATCCCCTTGAGGTACACATCAGACTTCCCCATTCTTTCGCATTACCCACCAAGTGCACCCAGGTCCTTGAGCAAAAGCAATCCCATGAATGGGTTTTCCCTTGCCTGAGGCAGAACTAACCCAGACTGTCTTCCCCAGCATATTTTTTATGTGCACTACAGGGACTTTATCCCCCTCTACAGTAMGTAAGGGTTTTGACTGGGCAGGGCCAGCTTGGGTGACAGATACCCTAGTGTTGACTAACCAGGTGGCTTTTGCTAAATGTGTATCCCAATGTTTGAATGTCCTACCACCCATTGCTCTCAGCGTAGTTTTYAGCAGTCCATTGTATTGTTTTATTTTCCTGGAGGTTGGTGCATGATAGGGGATGTGATACACCTGCTCAATGCCATGCTCTCTGGCCCAGGTGTCTATGAGGTTGTTTCAGAAGTGGGTCCCGTTGTCTGACTCAATTTTTTTCTGGGGTGCTATATTGCCATAGCACTTGCTTTTCAAGGCCCAGGATAGTGTTCCAGGCAGTGGCATGGGACACGGGATATGTTTCCAKCCATCCGGTGGTTGCTTCCACCATGGTGAGCACATAGCGCTTGCCTTGGCGGGTTTGTGGGAGTGTGATAGAACCAATTTGCCAGGCCTCCCCATATTTATATTTCAACCATTACTCTCCATACCAAAGAGGCTTTACTGGCTTGGCTTGCTTGATTGCGGTGCATGTTTCACATTCATGGATAACCTGTGCAATAGTGTCCATGGCCAAGTCCACCCCTCGATCTCGAGCCCATCTATATGTTGCATCTCTTCCTTGATGGCCTGAGGTGTTATGGGCCCACCGAGCTATAAATAATTCACCCTTATGTTGCCAGTCCAGATC